>JAWNNH010000232.1:0-12283 GCA_035043045.1 Hirtodrosophila alboralis | reverse complement strand
TTTTCAGCTTATCTCTCCTTGTCTTGCCTAATTTGTTGTGTAGGTAATTTATTTTTTGTCTTTTATGTTCAACTACTCTTTATATATCTATATATATATATATATATATGAAACTGTTCAACCAGACTGACTGACTGACTAGCGACTCATGAGCAGACCAAACGGTATAAAGGTGGAAACCTGGAACCTGGAAATTTGTGGCAATATCTTCCCATTTTATCGTAGGTTGGCACTCTGTAAAAATTGTATATAGAATATATCAGAAAATGGGTGGAAAATGGATATTAAAATTACATATGAAAATATCAGCTAGAGCATATTAGGTGCCGCAGTAGGCTACAATAATAGTGACATTGTAGAATATTATTAGTTTTTTTTTTCCTATTTTAGTTTTTTGAATACTGGAGCGGGAAGTAGCAACGCACGCCGGGATAATCTGTTATATACATATATACAGTTTTGAAAATTAACGATATATATATATATATATCTGTACGCGCATCAATAAAACTTGTTAAATTTCCAGCTTTACCATTTAATGGTGGTATTAGCTTAGATGCAGTATTAATAAGATCAATGTTTGATTGTACCATTGTGCCGTTGTTGCAGGATTTCTGCTCTATTACGCTTAAGTCAGTATCTGAACTATCTTGATCTGTCATTAAAATAGCTGGCACTGTAAGATTGGTAAGATCTTATTCTTCACTAACTTCACAATTGTTATAAATTCCCTAACTTGTGTAAAATATGTATGGTTTGCATACGGAAATTCGGATTCTCTACATAAAAACTTTCTATTGTACTGTCGATCATTTCTATCTGTGTTCTGAATTGAAAATTTTCATTTAAGAAGAAATATTTTTTTTTTTTAATTAAAAAAAATTTTTTTCCTCCCACAGTCCAACGTCGCTCATTGGTTATTTTTGTTCAATTCAAGTACCATTGATTTTGTCGGTGGCACAAGTAGCAGTGCCCTTCGCACTGTTGATTTATTTTTAGCTGCGCGTCACCGGCCTGGAGTTGTGTTGAATTGAGTTGTCCCCTCGCGCTTCCAAACTCACCACGGAGATATGCAGAATTCCAGACTTTCTGTCAGAATCGTGTGTGTTTGGTCGCTGCTGCTGCGCCTGAATGTGTGTCACGGTCGCCGTGTAATGTGTTGAGAACGTGCTGGGTTATTTTAGCGACTTCGACACGTCTATGCCGAGTTTATTTGATTCTGTTCTTAAATTAAAAAGCTGAGCGCTGGGAAGCAGCGACAGTGCAGCCGTGCAACTCAGTGCAACTCTCTCAGTGGCCGCCCTTCAAATTGTTAACGTAAACACTCCAGAGTTTGTTGCACTTTGTCGCAACGGGAGTCAATAACCTGAGTCAAGGACCTAAGTATGCAGCTGACATCTCAATTCACATTGGCGTTTGCCAAATGCATTAAAACTCTTCAGGAGCAAACTCATCAATAACGACCTCAATATGCGGCAACAAAAAACATACAACGCTTACATACACAGATGGGGGTTCCTGCAAGATCACATACACAATTAAGTCAAATAAAAAGTGATAAAAATTGGATTTGTAAAATCAACGCAAACGATTCCGCTTGTTTGTGTAAAGATATTTGTTGTGTTTAAGTTCCGGTGTATTTGCTTGCGGCAACTAATAGCCTTTTTTTACTGAAAATTAATTTTAATTTCAATCAAACAAAATAATGTATTAACAAATTGAAACTCAAAATGCAAAAGTAAACAAAAAACAGCAGATTGCTTGTGACTTTTGCTTATTGATACAACATATGAAAAGGAAAGAAAGCCAGTTTAACGACACAATTGCCATAAGTTTCCAAAACCAAGTCCGATTAATAAAAGAAGAAATTATTAATATTAAATTTGCCATTCAATGGGCAATAATTGAAGTCGATAAGATAATAAGAAAAGGAAAATTGCTTGATTTATCAGTTGAAGAAATGTAAGAATTTATACACACAACAAAACTACACTTGTTTATATTATAAAAATACCCAATGTAGATAAAATAGACTACCAAAATATAGTAATCAGACCCATTGTTAAAAATAACACAATCATTCACCTCAATATAAACGAATTATAAATAATTGTAAATCGTACCGGGAGTCAAGAACCTAAGTAAACAAAATTCATCACAACTCCAACTATAAACATCCGCCAATAACCAATAATGCTGTCACTTTGTGGGAACCCAAAAGCTCAGCTACCGATCGCTCTGCCGCAAAGGACGACGTCGCTGCCGCCTACGCTAACGTCGCTGCCAATAACCCACAGCTAGATTAGGGATTGGAACCATGCTGACAGATATATGTAATATTCATTGATATACATATGTGTACATGCTACACCAAGTTGCATCAAGATAGCTCAAAGATAAATCCCAAATAGTAAGCATAGACACAGACGAACTAACGAACAAACGGACAGACAGACAGACGGACTGACAGACGGACATGGCTGTATAGACTCAGCTCGTCGTCCTCTTCATTTCATAACACATTTCGAAACAAAATTATAATACCCTTTTGCAAGTGTATAAAAACACAAAAACAATAATAAAACTGTGCAAGACGCACTCTATTTGGGGCCTTCTAAATCAAACTACATTATTAGTTTTTCGCGGTAAAACAATGGTTTTACAGGTACACACTAAATTTTTCGTCGATCTATAAATGTGATGGTGTTGATTCTTTCTTAAGAACTTCTTTGGCAATGTTTTTCTAAATACTCCAAAGTTAAGGTCTTATAAACACATCAAGCCTTCAAATTGAGGTCCTTTAGGTGTTTTTAACTAAAATAATAGAAAAATCTAAATCTGGCAGCCAATTCTATAGGCCTTGGGGGAGAAATAAGTTTTTCTATGATAGCTATAAGATATAGTGCTTCAATTTTAATGCAATTTCGTCAGATTGTGTATAAATGTCATAATAAAATTTCGATCTGTTCAGTTTAGTTGTGATATCTTGAAAACAAAACAAAAATTCCTTTTTTCAAATTCTTGTAATCTTGTGGAAACTTATATAGTGACATCTCCATTCCTCCCACTCACCTACAAAATGTTGCCCAGTAATTTAAAACTCAAAACTCTTGCCTAGTAACTTCTCACTTGGAAACATAAGAATGTCATAAAAATGTCATAGCATATAAGCAATACATAAGCAACAAGCACAAGAATAGTAACATAAACAAGCTAAAATCATAATCATATTGTATAAGCATCCGTTGAGAAAATGTCTCACGGGATGTTCATACAGCCACCAAAAAGCTAACGCAAATATTAATCTCCATCTTCCCCAACCAAAATGTCTATGATGTTTTATTAAAGAAAGTACTTTGCTCCAACCTCATTGCTGTGTGAGTCGTTAAGTCGTGAGTCGATCGAGTGCTAGGTTTTAATAGACCAACAACAGCAAATTAAGTTTTTGTGTAAAGGACAACTTGAACACTTGGTTGTGAAATAATTTTCAGTGAGTCGCCATACAACAACGTTTGCTCGTTCTGTTTTGCTGTCGTTGTTCGTTGCTCGTTGCTCGTTGCTTGTTGCTTGTTGCCAAGAGGATTTACAAAAATGCACTTGCATACACAGTTGGGGGTTCGTGCGAGATCTCAGCTCGGTAACAAGAAAACAAAAAACAAAATGCACAAAGAATATACACACAATGTTGTTTCTGTTTTCTTCGCTTTTTCCTCCATAGCTATATGATATAGTGGTCCGATGGGGCTGATTTTGACATACAAACTACGTACAATAACAAACTTTATCCGTCCGACAGACCGACGGACGGACGGGCAGACGGACATGGCTATATCGACTCAGCTCGTCGTCCTGATCAAGAATATATATACTTTATGTGGTCGTTGACGTCTCCTTATTCGAGACAAAATTATAATACCCTTTTGCAAGGGTATAATAAAGGCATAAACGTTGATTCTCGCACTTTGTTCATTTTAACACTGATATCTCTTTAATATTTACTTGGTCAAATGAGCTGATATTTGATGACAGTAATTTTAAAAAAATTTCAATGACAATATATATCACTTACTAAGAAAATATAAATATATCAATTAAAACTACATTAACTGCAAATCCCGACAAAACCGGAAAAATTGTACGGCATTTGTTATCATTCAGTGATAGATAAGAGAATCAGGCGCTTTGAGCCAAGTTTTCAATTATCCGACTGAGGTTATGGGCAAAGTACATATATGAATGTATATTTAAGCGACCAGTCAACTCCCATACACAATTAATTCAAATAAAAAGTGATAAAAATTGGATAATAATAATAACAATTGCTTCCAAAAAATTCGTATTCGTATTTTCATTTTAAACTTTTCTTTATTTTTAATTTCAATCAAACAAAATAATGTATTAACAAACTGAAACTCAAATGCTAAAGTAAACAAAAAACAGCCGATTGCTTGTGAATTTTGTTTATTGATACAACATGTGAAAACGAAATAAATATGTTTAATTTTCCTTTTTTTTATACTTAACCTTATACCAAACCGATGCTGTCTGTTTTTGTTGTCTGTTTATATTTTGTTAAGATATGGGCATTTCCACAGAAATGTCAACCGCGGCCAAAAAAGTTTTACATTTATTCTTAACATATTTTGGAATATTCAAATGCAAAGTCAAACAAGTGCAAAAGTTCTGTTTTCAGCATTTCTAATGCAAGTTTTATTTTGATTAATGCTCTTAATGAGAGACATTATGCATTGACTATTGCTCTCTTAAATATCGGATTATGTTTCTAGAATAAGACAAAAATGTAAAAGGAACGATGCGATTGCCGATTACGGCCAATTTTTTCTTTGCTTTACCCTATATTTGGATGTCGCGTGCGACATTGAAAAAGAACATTTGTTATCAGTACGTTATGTTGGTTTGGTCTATGCACATCAAAAATTGATAACAAACATAGATTTCAATTGCGAATTAGATAAAAAAAAAAAATTCGAAAGCTAACCAACGGTTTACTCAGGTTACTGTTTTAAAGTGTGTCGCATTCGACATCGTAGGGGTAAAATATATAACGCAAAAAAATTTTTTTTCTAAAATATGTATATTCAATTAAGAGAACATTATTTAACATTATTAATACTATTCTCAGTTAAGTTAGTTTGCTTTTACACACAAAAAAGATGAATATACTCATTTTTGTTTTTCTTTTTAGAAGGTATTTTGTTAAACTTATAATTTTTGATGTGAAAATAAATATATTGAATATATTAAAAATCATTTATAATCATGTTATGCATGTCTACTTACATAAAAATAAAAAAATAAAATAAAATGTATGATGGAACAAAATATCGCATGCGACATGTCGCGTGCGACATAAATTAAAATTTAATAAAAAATAAACTACTAAATATTTTTAAATCAAATAATCAACATTATTAAGGTACATCAATGCATAACATTTTAAAATTAGTCGCATTAAAATATTCCTTCAAGATTCGTTAAAATCAGTGAAAATCAGTTCGGCATAAAAGCGACTTCTGTTTTTGTCGCATGCGAATGCCTTGGTTTTTTGTAATTATCTTGAAAACGAAAAATTACAAAAATCAACTTTAGTACCAGTCATAGTGCTAATCAAGAGCTATAAGATTCGCCTTTTGTCAAAATAAAATAAAATGTCGTATATGTTTTTTTTTGCTTTAAATGCGTACGAATGTCGCATTCGACATTAGAGAAATGCCCATATGTCGATAAACTGTTTTCACTGCACACTCCAAATTTTAAGTTGCTTTTGTTTGAAGTACATACATATATTATTTTCTATATATTCACAAATTTGATATATATTTTTTAACAAAACAAATACATATGGATAACAAGAAGAAAATAAGGTGAGATAAGCTTGCGTCGACTTCAACATCGAAACTAACTTGCGCAGCAGTTAGTCAAAAAACATGTTAATATGCGCCAGTCTAGGAACTTATAACAAAATTAAAATGCAAGCAGATTTAATTCTATTGGCCCCTGAAACAAAAACAAAAACAAAACTGAGCAAAATGTGCACACACACATATGACAACATTGTGTGCAAATTCTTTGTGTATTTTGTTTTTGTTTTCTTATGGTGAGCGGATCGGCACTCGAGTGCTTGCATACATATATATATCATTTTCTAAAGTAATGGCTCGAGGAAAAGCATTAACAAAGGGTGAACAATTAAAAATATTAAATATTATCGAAAACTTGATATTTCTGTGTCTGAAATTTTCAAAGAAAATCGGAAAAAGCAGAAAAGTTATATATAATTTTATTAATAATACCTCATATAATGGAAAAAATATAAAAGGTCGACTGAAAGTGTGCTTTCCGATGCAGATAAGAAATGTTTAGTATTACTCTATTAACAAAATAAAAGCAAAAGTTGGAGTTGATGCAAGTAAATAGACAGTTTGGAGGGTGATTTCAAAAGCCAAACATCTAAAGTATCAGAAATTGAAAAAAAAAACCCCCACTTAACCCGCTACGTAAAGAAGATCGGTTATGTTTCGGTAAAGACAAAATGTCATGGACCAAGGAGTGGCAGCGCGTTGTGTTCCTTGATGAGAAGAAGTTTAATTTCGAGGGCCCAGATGTGTATAACTATTATTTCCACGATATTAGAAAGAAGACCCATCAATTGAAGCGTCTACACAGCAAAGTCGGCGGAGTTATGGTCTGGGGAGCCATATCCTATTTTGGTACCTGTGAACTCCAATTTTTGACTCCGAAGATGAACGCTAAATCGTAAATTTTCCCCACTGGAAAATATTTGTGGACATTTGCCCTGGACTTTCCAACACGAGAATGCATACAGCACGTATTATAAAATCATGGATAGAGTCAAAAAATGTTAATCTCTTAAACTGCCCTCCATACTCACCGGACCTTAATATTATAGAAAATGTTTGGGGTTGGCTGACCAGAAAAGTTTATGAGTCAGGAAAGCAGTATTCTACCATATCTGAATTAATTCAGGCCATTCAGGAAGCTTGGGCTTCAATTTCTCTTTATTATATTCAAATTCTTTGATTCCCTGCCAAATAGGATTTATGAAATTATTTTAAACAAAGGAGGTGCTACCCAATATTAATTTTTAATTTTTTTTATTATTGTTTAATATAATTTACCAATTAAAAATTGTTCATAGTGAATAAAAGTATGTTTAGTATAGTTTAAAACAAAGTGTGCTATTCAGGTAAAACGAAATAAAGTGCTATATTTTGTTATTTTAGTTTTTAAGCCATATAACTAAATAAGTTCTCAATAAATTTAAGTTTCGTTTATTAATAATTAAAGCTGAATACTATTCTTATAAATTCAGACCAAAATATATTGAATCTATTCATTTTTTTAGGAGATAAGGCGCACAGAATATCATATTGCAAAGTGTGCTATTCATGTGAAACGCAGTGTATATAAAACTCTTTAACCTGACTGACTGATTGGCGACACCCACAGAACAAACGGTAGAAGCTAGATCCGTGGAATTTGTGGCAATAACTTTCTATTAGGTCGTAGGTGCGTCCTCTGAAAAAACTTGATTAAAAAAAATATTCGAAAAATTGTGAAAATTGCAGTTCAAAATGCCAATTTTCTATCAACCGCTATATACAAACTTTGCCAGTTGGTAACAAGCCTCAGCGTTGGCGCTTGTGGTTGAGATGTAAATAGATCATTCTCTCTATTTCACTCTCATCTTTACCATAGCTATGTGAGACTGAAATCGAATAAAGTTTTTTCAGCTTATCTCTCCTTGTCTTGCTTAATTTGTTGTGTATGTAATTTATTTTTTGTCTTTTATGTTCAACTACTCTTTATATATCTATATATATATATATATGAAACTGTTCAACCAGACTGACTGACTGACTAGCGACTCATGAGCAGACCAAACGGTAGAAGGTGGAAACCTGGAACCTGAAAATTTGTGGCAATATCTTCCTATTTAATCGTAGGTTGGCACTCTGAAAAAATTGTATATAGAATATATCAGAAAGCGGGTGGAAAATGGATATTAAAATTACATATGAAAATATCAGCTAGAGCATATTAGGTGCCGCAGTAGGCTACAATAATAGTGACATTGTAGAATATTATTAGTTTTTTTTTTCCTATTTTAGTTTTTGAATACTGGAGCGGGAAGTAGCAACGCACGCCGGGATAATCTGTTATATACATATATACAGTTTGGAAAAGTAACGATATATATATATATATATCTGTACGCGCATCAATAAAACTTGTTAAATTTCCAGCTTTACCATTTAATGGTGGTATTAGCTTAGATGCAGTATTAATAAGATCAATGTTTGATTGTACCATTGTGCCGTTGTTGCAGGATTTCTGCTCTATTACGCTTAAGTCAGTATCTGAACTATCTTGATCTGTCATTAAAATAGCTGGCACTGTAAGATTGGTAAGATCTTATTCTTCACTAACTTCACAATTGTTATAAATTCCCTAACTTGTGTAAAATATGTATGGTTTGCATACGGAAATTCGGATTCTCTACATAAAAACTTTCTATTGTACTGTCGATCATTTCTATCTGTGTTCTGAATTGAAAATTTTCATTTAGTTAAGAAGAAATATTTTTTTTTTTAATTAAAAAAAATTTTTTTCCCCCACAGTCCAACGTCGCTAATTGGTTATTTTTGTTCAATTCAAGTACCATTGATTTTGTCGGTGGCACAAGTAGCAGTGCCTTTCGCACTGTTGATTTATTTTTAGCTGCGCCAGCTGGGCGTCACCGGCCTGGAGTTGTGTTGAATTGAGTTGTCCCCTCGCGCTTCCAAACTCACCACGGAGATATGCAGAATTCCAGACTTTCTGTCAGAATCGTGTGTGTTTGGTCGCTGCTGCTGCGCCTGAATGTGTGTCACGGTCGCCATGGAATGTGTTGAGAACGTGTTGGGTTATTTTAGCGACTTCGACACGTCTGTGCCGAGTTTATTTGATTCTGTTCTTAACTTAAAAAGCTGAGCGCTGGGAAGCAGCGACAGTGCAGCCGTTTTACATATTGTATATAAAGCATATAAAGGTATATATGTAAACTATATCGGCAATGTATATAATTAATTATGCTTAGGCAGATAAAGTGTTGCTGCCCAAGATATAAGTTAAAAACAATGCAGTTGCCCAACTCTCTCAGTGGCCGCTCTTCAAATTGTTAACGTAAACACTCCAGAGTTTGTTGCACTTTGTCGCAACGGGAGTCAATAACCTGAGTCAAGGACCTAAGTATGCAGCTGACATCTCAATTCACATTGGCGTTTGCCAAATGCATTAAAACTTATTCAAACTCATCAAAAACGACCTCAATATGCGGCAACAAAAAACATACAACGCTTACATACACAGATGGGGGTTCCTGCGAGATCACATACACAATTAAGTCAAATAAAAAGTGATAAAAATTGGATTTGTAAAATTAAGGCAAACGATTCCGCTTGTTTGTGTAAAGGTATTTGTTGTGGTTAAGTTCCGGTGTATTTGCTTGCGGCAACTAATAGCCTTTTTTCACTGAAAATTAATTTTAATTTCAATCAAACAAAATAATGTATTAACAAACTGAAACTCAAAATGCTAAAGTAAACAAAAAACAGCAGATTTGCTTGTAACTTTTGCTTATTGATACAACATATGAAAAGGAAAGGAAGCCATTATAACGACACAATTGCCAAAAGCTTACAAAACCAAGTCCGATTAATAAATGAAGAAATTATTAATATTAAATTTGCCATTCAATGGGCAATAATTGAAGTCAATAAGATAATAAGAAAAGGAAAATTGCTTGATTTATCAGTTGAAGAAATGTAAGAATTTACAGATGTAAAATTTATACACACAACAAAACTACACTTGTTTATATTATAAAAATACCCAATGTAGATAAAATAGACTACCAAAATATAGTAATCAGACCCATTGTTAAAAATAACACAATCATTCACCTCAATGTAAACGAATTATAAATAATTGTAAATCGTACCGGGAGTCAAGAACCTAAGTAAACAAAATTCATCACAACTCCAACTATAAACATAAACTCCAACTATAACAACAATAATGCTGTCACTTTGTGGGAACCCAAAAGCTCAGCTACCGATCGCTCTGCCGCCAAGGCCGACGTCGCTGTCGCCTACGCTAACGTCGCTGCCAATAATCCACAGCTAGATTAGGGATTGGAACCATGCTGACAGATATATGTAATATTCATTGATATACATATGTGTACATGCTACACCAAGTTGCATCAAGATAGCTCAAAGACAGACAGACGGACTGATAAAAACAATAATAAGACTGTGCAAGTTCAACATTAGGAGTTCAAATGAAACGGTTGCACTCTATCTGGGGCCTTCTAAATCAAACTGCATTATTAGTTTTTCGCGGTAAAACGATGGTTTTATATAACATTTTTTTATGTTTTCGGTTATTTGGCATTTTTTTACAGGTACACACTAAATTTTTCGTCGATCTATAAATGTGATGGTGTTGATTCTTTCTTAAGAACTTCTTTGGCAATGTTTTTCTAAATACTCCAAAGTTAAGCTCTTATAAACACATCAAGCCTTCAAATTGAGGTCCTTTAGGTGTTTTTGACTAAAATAATAGAAAAATCTAAATCTGGCAGCCAATTCTATAGGCCTTGGGGGAGAAATAAGTTTTTCTATGATAGCTATAAGATATAGTGCTTCAATTTTAATGCAATTTCGTCAGATTGTGTATAAATGTCATAATAAAATTTCGATCTGTTCAGTTTAGTTGTGATATCTTGAAAACAAAACAAAAATTCCTTTTTTCAAATTCTTGCAATCTTGTGGAAACTTATATATTGACATCTCCATTCCTCTCACTCACGTACAAAACTTCTCACTTGGAAACATAAGAATGTCATAAAAATGTCATAGCATACAAGCAATACATAAGCAACAGGCACAATAATAGTAACATAAACAAGCAAAAATCCTAATCATATTGTATAAGCATCCGTTGAGAAAATGTCTCACGGGATGTTCATACAGCCACCAAAAAGCTAACGCAAATATTAATCTCCATCTTCCCCAACCAAAATGTCTATGATGTTTTATTAAAGAAAGTACTTTGCTCCAACCTCATTGCTGTGTGAGTCGTTAAGTCGTGAGTCGATCGAGTGCTAGGTTTTAATAGACCAACAACAGCAAATTAAGTTTCTGTGTAAAGGACAACTTGAACACTTGGTTGTGAAATAATTTTCAGTGAGTCGCCATACAACAACGTTTGCTCGTTCTGTTTTGCTGTCGTTGTTCGTTGCTCGTTGCTTGTTGCCAAGAGGATTTACAAAAATGCACTTGCATACACAGTTGGGGGTTCGTGCGAGATCTCAGCTCGGTAACAAGACAACAAAAAACAAAATGCACAAAGAATATACACACAATGTTGTTTCTGTTTTCTTCGCTTTTTCCTCCATAGCTATGTGATATAGTGGTCCGATGGGGCTGATTTTGACATACAAACTACTTACAATAACAAACTTTATCCGTCCGACAGACAGACGGACGGACGGGCATATCGACTCAGCTCGTCTTCCTGATCAAGAATATATATACTTTATGTGGTCGTTGACGTCTCCTTATTCGAGACAAAATTATAATACCCTTTTGCAAGGGTATAATAAAGGCATAAACGTTGATTCTCGCACTTTGTTCATTTTAACACTGATATCTCTTTAATATTTACTTGGTCAAATGAGCTGATATTTGATGACAGTAATTTTAAAAAAATTTCAATGACAATATATATATCACTTACTAAGAAAATATAAATATATCAATTAAAACTACATTAACTGCAATTTCCGACAAAACCGGAAAAATTGTACGGCATTTGTTATCATTCAGTGATAGATAAGAGAATCAGGCGCTTTGAGCCAAGTTTTCAATTATCCGACTGAGGTTATGGGCAAAGTACATATATGAATGTATATTTAAGCGACCAGTCAACTCCCATACACAATTAATTCAAATAAAAAGTGATAAAAATTGGATAATAATAATAACAATTGCTTCCAATAAATTCGTATTCGTATTTTCATTTTAAACTTTTCTTTATTTTTAATTTCAATCAAACAAAATAATGTATTAACAAACTGAAACTTAAATGCTAAAGTAAACAAAAAACAGCAGGTTGCTTGTGAATTTTGTTTATTGATACAACATGTGAAAACGAAATAAATATGTTTAATTTTCCTTTTTTTATACTCACCCTT
>JAWNNH010000231.1:0-83856 GCA_035043045.1 Hirtodrosophila alboralis | reverse complement strand
TGGAGCTGCAGCCGCGCATACCCGTTGCCGTAACAAATGCTGTCTCCTGGCGTTCCGAGGGCATAAAGTATAGAAAAAATGAGGTATTTCTTGATGTCATCGAGTCGGTAAATCTACTGGCCAATGCCAATGGCAATGTTCTGCGCAGTGAAATCGTTGGCGCCATCAAAATGCGCGTTTATTTGTCCGGCATGCCCGAACTTCGTTTGGGCCTAAACGATAAAGTTCTCTTTGAGAGCACCGGACGTGGCAAATCGAAGTCCGTCGAGCTGGAGGATGTTAAGTTCCATCAGTGTGTACGCCTATCGCGTTTCGAAAACGATCGCACAATCTCGTTTATACCACCCGATGGCGAATTTGAGCTGATGTCTTATCGTCTCAATACACATGTAAGTAACAAAACGCTCTGCTTAAAGATTACGTTTAAATCGAGTAAAATTCAGTTTGAATAACTTGTAATTTAAGCTAGATGTTATATTTATTCTGCCACCAGGCAGAAAAACAATGGATAAAAGGGAAGGTAATACAGTAGTGCAATTTTATGTAAAAGGCATAAGAAGTCATCTCCGACCATACAAGATATAGCTATAAATTCTTCAACAGCATCTACAACTGAGTCGATCGAGTTCTGTCCGTCTGTTTGTCAATCTTCCATAGCGTGGAGAAGAGTGGTGGACGGGTATTGGGATACAGCCCTGTCAATATAGTCTAGTTTATATCCCAACTCTCCCTGATCGATAGTTACACTTTGCCTAAAATTTACTTACTATCATACAGTTTTGTAAATATAAATAGATTTTAAGTTAATATCAATTTTACAACTTGTTAAATCAAAAAACTCCAGGTCATAAAAAAAATTTAAATTAATTTCCTGTTAACTAGTCAAACTTATAGTTTAGCTAATCAATTTCAATATATTTGCTCTCTTGGCAGGTGAAGCCTCTGATCTGGATTGAATCGGTCATCGAGCGACATGCACATTCACGTGTGGAATATATGATTAAGGCAAAATCTCAATTCAAACGCAGATCGACGGCAAATAATGTTGAAATTGTTATACCCGTGCCGGCAGATGCCGATTCACCAAAATTTAAAACAACAATTGGCAGCTGCAAATATGCGCCGGAACAGAATGCCATTATTTGGACAATTAAGTCGTTCCCAGGTGGAAAGGAGTATCTAATGCGCGCACATTTTGGCCTGCCCAGTGTCGAGAGCGAGGACAATACCGAGGGTAAACCGCCGATACAGGTGCGCTTTGAGATACCGTATTTCACAACATCGGGTATACAAGTGCGCTATCTGAAGATCATTGAAAAGAGCGGTTACCAGGCACTGCCTTGGGTCCGATATATTACACAGAACGGCGACTATCAGCTGCGCACCAACTGAGATGATCCCACATTCACACACATTCCAGCCAAGCTTAAGCAAAGATAATTTTTTGTTTCGTCTAGTATGATTTATGAGTATGTTAGATAGCTTCACCTTCACAGTGCGTGCCCGAACTATGTGCGTTAAGTAAAAAGTATATTAGAAAGGTATTCCTGCAAAAGTTTAGCCATTTCAGCTTGTTTTTTTATTAAATGATATCAAATTGTTGGATATTTTTCTTTCATTTATTAAATTAATAGATTGAAAAATTAAATATGGATACTTACTAACACAAAAAAATTGTGATTTGATTTGAATTTGAAATTCTAATCAATTCTAATCAATAATAATTAAATTGCTGAAAGCTCGTATATAATATTGATTTGAAAGTAAAATTTTAGACCAAAATCAATGTGTTATGTAATGCAAAAATCGAAAATATACAAAACATCATGATACTGAAAAGTGAATAAAGTTGATTATTTTTTACATGATTAAATTAATTTAAATGAAATAAAACGCAATTTACTCGATTGCAGGAATACCCTTATTATAATTCTGTATTGTTTTTCTGCGTATTGTATTTGTATGTAAATCAAACTAATAAATTTTAAAAAATTTTCAACACATATTACTAAGTTCACACAAATTTAATGTTGGATTATCAAATAATTATAACAAATTTTGGGGGAAAATCAAAATATATATGTATAAAATGGGAAAAGGGCTTATTAAAATATGTTAATTTTTCTCAAAGCAAAACTTTCAATAGCTCTTCGAATTTAAGAAAAGCACAGTTTTTACTTTCAAAAATTTGATTTCCCTTAACATGCCCTTATCCAATTAGTTTTTGTATTTAACCTGTGTTAACGGTTTGCCTAAGTATTTAACAACAATTACAAATGATTTGGGCTAGGCCCAAAAAAGACCACACAAAACAAAAGATTGCTTAAGCTTAATAAATGCACATTTCATTGAGTCTTTCCGGTTGAGTTTTTGTAGATTTAAATGCGTCGTTCTTTTCATATTTACTGCTTAAAGCTTTTCAATGGATAGAATTGCTTATGAGCCTCGATGTGCTTCTCCAGCTCGCGTTGCTGCTGCTGGAGCTGTTCGGGCATTTTATCATAAACACCCTCAAACATCTCGCTCCAATTGGGCTTCAGCTTCTTTTCCGAAACGGCAATTTGTTTAAGCACCTGCTTACGCACATTGCTAACAAATTCGGTTTCTTCGTGCTCATTAAACCAACCCTTGTGAACCATGTAGCTCTTTAGCTTGGATATGGGATGCTCCAATGTATTCCATATTTCGATTTCATCCGCTGAGCGATATGCTGTGCTATCGTCCGAAGTGGAATGATGACCCACACGATATGCCAGTGCCTCAAATACAATGGGCTTGTTCTCGCGCAGCACATACTCTCGCGCCTTCTTCATGGCATTATAGACAGCAAAGACATCGGTGCCATCGACACGTATTGTAGCAATGCCATAGCCCATGGGACCGCGACCTGCAATGCCATCGCCCCTATATTGTTCATTGGAGGGCGTCGATATAGCAAAACCATTGTTGCGGCTAAAATTTAAATATGGTAAGATATCTGATTTAGCCTTAAATTGATTAATATGCACCAGAATAATATGACCGGACACTCCAGCGTGGCGGCAAAATTAAACGCTGCATGCGCATCTCCTTCGGAGGCAGCGCCCTCACCAAAGTAACAAACCACACAGGAATCGTTGTTGGGTTGACGCTTCAAAGCGTAGGCGGCACCCACAGCCTGTGGTATTTGCGTCGCTTCACAGGGAAAATATGTTGTTGAGAATTACCATTCATTTTAAAGGCAAACAAATAATTAATACTTACACAAAGGGCTAGAGATGGTGACAAAGTTAAGTTCCTTGGAACCATAATGCACAGGCATTTGCTTGCCGCGCCCCAGATCGTCGTTGTTGCCATAGCACTGATCAATAAACTGATCGATGCGGAAGCCACGCCAGACCAGAACACCGGCTTCACGATACTGGCCGTAAATAATGTCGCGCATTTCCAAAGCAGCTGCACTACCAATATGCGATGCCTCCTCGCCAAAGTTGGTCATATAAAATGAGATACGACCCTGCCGCTGGGATTCATACAATATTTTGTCCATTGTGGACAGCAATAACATGTCACGAAACATTTTCTCGACCACCTCCTGGCTTAGCTGCGGATCCTCATTCTCATTAAGTATGTAACCATCTCGATCCATTACTCGGTAAATGGGTATTGGAGCATAATCCTCGGGCACTGTTAGCTTTAGGCTGTTTACGAACGGTGCATCCCGAGCACCTGGGAACATGGCACGCTCATCCAAATCCGATGCCTTTGCAGGTGAGCTGTAGCTGCGTTGTGCGCTCGCTGCAAGCTGTGCATTCAAAATAAAATAACATTAATATCAATTGAACTTGTTGAATGAAATGTTGAATACTTTTTATACTTCCAATTAGAATACAAACCAATTTAACATTTTGTCTTGCCGAGCCTACAGCATTTAACAGCTTAACGGATTTGCGCAGGAATGACATGTTTACAAATGAATAAGGAAAAAGAAACAGCAACTGGAACTACGGCGAGGAACGTTTATATTTATTGCTATTGCTGCGTGTTCTGTTGCGTGCTTTCAATCAGCTGCATTACGCAACAAGTTTGCCAGTGTTGCCGTTTTAACCTTTTCCCGTCTAATTTGCATTCATAAAGCTAAATGCAGCAAATTTTTGAAAATAGAGATTCAACCAAGCGACTAATGAGTACCAACTTTTTAGCAATAATGAAGTAAAAATAAACAGTTTTTTTTAAAATTATTTAGTAATTTTTTTTTTAAATTATCTGTGATCTGATGTAGATCCCCTGACCATACTCATTTTATGCTTATGTTAATAAATATGACGAAAAAAAACTAAATAATGAATGTTCTAATATCTTAATAGTATTTAATAATAACATAAAAAGCAATTATTATAATAAATTTAAATTGACTTAAGAATTAAACTCAATTTTTGACTTTCAAATTTTCTCCCCAAATCTTGACAGCACTGAAGTTAGCGGTTAACTTTGGTATGCAGTGCCTATTCTTGTTGGAAATTCACGTGAAAAATTTCAACAACCCGAGTTCATATATAGTTCTAAGCGCCAACTTAATAATACTAATAAATAGTTTTTTAGCATATAATTACCAAAAGCAAAAGATTTTGGTCTGCGCAAGGTTTGATTGTATATAATTTGTATAATTATTTTTTGCCATTGCTGTGACAGCATACCACCGATAAATGTTCAGTGTTGGTAAATATTGTAAAATGGCAGCTGACCAGATCAATGAGGCACAATTTTGGCAGGCTATTGCAATATTAATAAAAAACTATCACGCCTTGAATAAAAAAATATTCGAAGTGATAATTACACAAGTGCAAAAGCAACAGAATGGAAAGTTGTACGATTCCAATGAGGATGAGTTGGATCAGCAGCTACAAGCAGATGTGGAAGAAAGAATTTGTGAAGGTTTTAGAATCAATTTCAAGTTGTTGACCAAAAAACTGGAAACAAATATTTTAGCCAACGGAATTGTGGGTAAGATTATTTAAATATTATAGTTAAAATTATGATTATAATCTCAACTTTCAGATTTTGACACGCACAGTTATCAATGCCACTTTGTAGGCGAAGAAGCTTTTGATGATTTCACTGTACGTCTGAATGCGGGGCAGCTTGAAGCTTGTATATTTCCGGAGCGACTAGAATTGGAGTCCAAGCAAAGTTCCCGCTGGGTGGAGTTCGTATTAAAGCCAAAGCTCTATAGCTGGTCTCAGAGTAAACTTGACAAAGGTGCTCAGAAATCATTGCGTTTAGTGGACGTTGAAAAGTACAATAATCTATACAAAAAACTTAAACAAAAGCACGCACGGCGTTTAATGGAATATTGGCAAACTGCAAACGAATCCACAGATCCATTAAAATTCATATACGAAGACTTGGCCATTGCTGCGTACCTCATCACATTGTGGAACTGCACCCAAACAGAGCCAACTGCATTTGCTGACTTGGGCTGTGGGAATGGACTGCTGGTGCATGTGCTTAATGCGGAGGGCTACAAAGGATACGGCTACGATGTACGCAAGCGTAAACTATGGTCATTATATCCAGATCATACCAATGTCAACCTCATTGAGCAAACTGTAGAACCAAACAGTTTTCGTTTGGACTTTCCTGACATCGACTGGCTAATAGGCAACCATTCGGATGAGCTGTCGCCCTGGTTGCCTGTGTTTGCGGCACGATTAAAAACAAGTTTTTTCTTGCTGCCATGTTGTGCATTTGAGCTATCCGGTGCCAAGTTTCAACGCCGCAACACTAAAATAAGCGGCTATCAAGATTTTGTGCACTATGCTCGACAACTTTCCGATCAGTGCGGTTTTGAAACATTACAAGATCGCTTAAAGATACCCAGCACAAAGCGTTTAGCTCTGATTGGGCTAAAGTCCACGGCAAAAGTTGCCCTAAGTTTGGAAAATTTAGTACAGCAAGAGCTGGAAAAGTACAAAATAGGCGACCAAAATGCTGCGAATTCGGTGAAACTGCGTGAAAAAACTGAAACTGTCAGAAATTGCACACAAGTGAAGAAGAGCATTCTTGATCCCCTCGTATTGAAAATCTTTCGCATGTTGCTGGGCAACACAGATAACACAAATGATAATGATACGACTTGGTTGCAAGGACAACAGCACACAATGCGTCACATTGCGGAAGGCCTTACAAAAGCGGAGCTAAGTGGCATCAAGTCGGAGTGCGGTGGCATCAAGACCCTACTCAGAAATAAGCACGAAATATTTGAGTTTTGCGGGAATGATCTAATTGGCATACGTATGCCCAAGGCTTTGACAACAACTTTAAAGTCTAACCAATTACTGACAACTAAGAAACGTTCTTGTTTCTTCAAAATACATCATCCGCAGGGCTGCCCGTTGGCGGACAATGAGTGCTCTTTTATACATTAGTTATTTTTCTAAAATTAGTTTTTGCTTTACAAGATAGTAAAAAATAAATAATATTAGCTTAAACTGGTTTAGAGAACATATTTTCAGTGCTATATCCGATAAAATAAAAACTATCTTATATCAAAAACTCAATACAGAAGAACATTACTTGCAAAGGACGGGTAAGATGTTTCCCACTTTGGTTTACTCAATTTTACATTAATTTATATGTATTCAAGCAATAATTTATTCTTGTTGCAACGTAAATATATAAAACACTTTTCAAATTATTGTTTCGAACATAACGAATTTTAGATTTTATAAATAGTTCTTAGTTTCGAGAGATCTATATAAATAATCAAAACAAGGATTGTACGCGAAGTGTACACTTAAGCAATATAAACACATTCAAAATTATAATTCCTTAATAGTTAAGAGATAAAACATTATTTAAATGTTTTTGCAATGACGCTGGCATCATAAGACTGGAATTAATGATTTTCTTCCATTTGTAATACTGTGTGTAATTTTCGAGAAATGTGATGCAAGTCTGGGAGTCCTCCAGGGATGCGTCCAAATAGTGTTCTTGAGTCTTTATCAAGTGCCGAGCGATTGTCAATAGATTTTTCGGATAGGTCGGATCCAATTCCAAACTATTGGTACTGAAACTAACAGGTAAAATATAGTAATTAATTATTATTTTTTATAAGTAAATTAACTTACAAATTTTCTATGTAACCTTCAATAATTTGTTGTATTATATTGAAAATCTTAAAATCAAATTTATTGTTGTAGATATGTGCACATTCGTCGTAAAAGCAATCCGAGTTGTGCAACACAAAAACTATATCAGAAGCATGATTTAAAAAACCTGCAAATTAAAAAAAAGTTTAAAACGTTTGAAACAATTAGTAAATACACAATTTACATTTACATTTTGAACTATTTACATCGATTTTTTTTCTTTATTATTTCAAATGTTAATGTTAGATCAAATTTGTTGTTCAACTTTTCAAATTGAATTTTCATTTTTTTATGATTTTAATTAACCATACACAAATAAAAACTCATCGATCTAAATGTTAGCCACCTATGTGTAATACTACCAACCATTTGAGGTAAGAAATCCGACAAAACGTAGCACGCCAGATAATCGTATCTCATGTTCTTCTGCAAAATGCATAGTTAAATAACTGTTGTACGTACCATACAGAACTGCTAAATCTGTTTCGTTAGCTGTAAATAACAATAAAAATACATTTTTTATGCTTAAACTAACACTATTAGGCTTAAGCTAACATAATGTGAGGCGTCGCGCCTAGTCAATTCTTTTGGCGAACTTATGTCGTGTTAAAATGACATAAACTCGCCGACGGCGATATTATGATGTTATTGCTTTTGTATATATATAATAGGCTTTTATTAACTTTTAAACTGATTTCTGTTTATTGGTATTTAAAATGTTACCCTAAATGAAAAAGCGAGAAAGGTTCAAAATGTGTTAAATACCTTTTTGATCTGATTCCTTGATGTGTATTTCACTCTCAATGCATGAAATGAATGCGATATATTGCTCTAAAAGTTGCGCATACTCAATATGACATTGAGAGCACTCACCATGAGCTTGAGTTATTTCAACGTTCTGCTCGCAGAAAGCACAAAATATACCATTCCGGGCATTCTAGAATGAACAATATTGTTGAGAATGCTATTAAGTCATTTTAAATCTTACTATTGGTTCCATTGACGCTGGTAAGATGCATGCTTTGCAATTGCAAGTGAAGCCCAAGGCTTTGAAAATTGCGTGACGCTCCTTGCGATTTTGATTAAGATGGTTGACAATATAATGACTTATAGTCAGTTCTGTATCAGCTTCTATATTTACAGTTGCTGTTCCTATATATTGGCCATTAATGAGAGATCTGTAATGCCAATTTATTAGTTTATGAAATGTTATATACTTAATGAATAAATGTACTTGATTTCAACGTTCGGCGCACAAGAATGATTAAATCTATTTATTGTGGCAGAAAGAGCTATTTTCTCCTGACGTTGAAGTTCCCTGTTACAAAAAAAGTCGACAATATACTCATGAAAATATTTGGCGATTTTTGAAAAAAGTTCGCAACGCTTTGTAGAATTTAACTTCAGAAGACATTGCTCGATATATACTGAAGATGGGGTTTCAACGTCATTCAATTCGGCAGCTGATTGTATATTGACGTCCTTGAGACATAAACCAAGAATCTTACTAATATATTCAGACATTGGACTGAGTTCATTTATTTGTTTGTCCTTGTTGTCTTTGTAGTTTCCTGAAGCTTTTTCTTGCAGCTTAGTATAACAATTAACAAAATCCGAGTGAGCGTTGATGGAATAATAATTAAATGCATTTAAGTTCATGCGTGGCATCAGTTCGTCTGTACATTTCTGACAATCAAAGTTAGCGGGCATATTTTTCGAATGTTTAAACTCTGTGCGTTGAGAATTATGTGTAATATGCATATTCAAGCGCATGAACAGAGCTGCAAACAGCTTAATGCTATCAACTTTTGTCAAATAAAGCTCATCGAAAAACTGTTCCATTATATTTGTTTCATTATAAACAAAAGTAGCCAGACGAAACGATGTGGTTATCAACTGACTCCACTTTGAAGGCGTTAACTGTTCGTAAGTGGGTTGGGTAGACAAAAGTTCACCGATCATAGTGGAGTGTGCTTTGTCTAGCTTTGAATATGTAACTATCCATTCCCACGCAGTAGTCGCATCTTGAATTTGTCTACGGAATAAAATTAGTCGTAATTGTTTTTAATTAAAAATCTCTATAATACGCACCCATGCATTACTACATAGTATGATATGGCTGGAGATAAATATTCAGCAGCTTTTAAAAACAATTTAAACAACAGTTTTGCTTCCAGCATTTGTATTAATCCAATCTTGTAGGCATAACATTCATTCTTGTGCTCTTCCCAATCAGATTGATTGCACGCCAGAGAACAGTAAGTCTTATAACGGCAATTAATACACGTGTAAAACTGTTCCAGGTAAACTCCACATATATCACAATTCATAAACGGTGTGCTGAATTGAAAATAATGTGGAATTTCTGAAATGATAATATCACCTTTGGATATAGCGCTGCGTGCATAAACTCCAGCGCTGTTTTTTGGTTCTGAACTATATACAAAATAGAAAGGAAGTTTAATTTATTGCTTTATTAATTTTCTAATGATTTTGAGCAACTATGATCACGCCTTATATAGATTTGTATACAAGGAGCCAAAGGAAAAACAATATTCAAACCGATAATTTTCGGAAATATCTCCGACCCTGTTTCATTATGAAGTAAACAATCTGACAAAATTCTATCAAATTTGGACCGCTACATCTTATACGCCCCATAGAAACAATTGGTCGAAAATGTGTGGTTTGAGGAACTTTCGTGTTTTTAGAGATATCTGAATAAAATTTACAGATTTTAAGTTTTACTACGCTCTAGATAATTTAATAAAATTTTATCAAAATCGGACAATTATATTATATAGCTCCCATAGATACGATCGGACACATATGTCGGCAATAGTCGTTTGTTTCTTGTAACTTAAGTAAGCCACATCTTATGATTAATGTGTTTCTAAAAACACAACAATTAACCCCATTCATACACCCTTTCTCTTGGTTAAAAATTGGAAGTCAACCCTCCCTATGTATGTAAACTATTTCACTTGGATAAACTCACACATAATCGCAGACTTTTGATGCATATGGTATTTTTATATCAAACTTAAATCCATTTAATGGCACATAACAGATACTTTTTGTTTTAATTTCAAACTGTTTATTTTTTGAAGATTGCTTTATTTCACATCTATATCTTTCCAAACGTTTCAGGAGCGTGAAAAGTTCTACATAGAAATATAAAAATACGAAAATTAATATGAATTGCATATTTTTAATTGTATTTTTCTTACCATTGTTTTTAAACAGGAACGACATGGGTAATCGACCTGAAAACAAAAAAAAGGCATATCTATATTTCTGATACTAAAGAAATACGGAAAAGAGTAAAAATGTTGATGTCTGACTTTATCAATGAACAACACATTTGACCGAAAAACTTTAATGTAACCAAAATAATCAAAATTATTTTTATATAATTACGTAAAAGTTCGTCCAATTCTTGCAAATGATTTCTAGCAGCGCCCATATCCCTCATCATATATAGGGAGAAGCATAAAATAGTCTGTACCAATACTAAACTTTCCGTTGTCATAAATTTAGAATCAAGACACTTATAATAAGTAAGGTCGCTTCGTGCCAGCTGAAATTGGTAATTTGTTTAAGTTCTACCCATATGGGAAGTTTTATATTGCTCGTACTAACGGAATACTTTTGAACTTGAAAAAAGTAAAAGCCACGTGCCAATAGTGCGTCGAGATATAGAGGGGTATTGGAAGGTGTTCGATGTATTATTTTGTTGAGATAATGTAGACCCTGAAACAGTTGCATTTATAAGAAAATAGTGCTTTTTAAATAAATACTACTTATTTGTGGTTTTACTTACCTTTAGTGATGACTTTATATCATTTGATTTTACAAGGTTACTGATTATCATATTTTCGGCATGTTCTATAATGTTTTCGAAAAAAACATCAGCTGCTTTTTTAAGAACCAACAACATTAATTCAGCTTCACTGAAAACAATTATAAAAAGCCATTACATATAAACATTTGTTAGTGCACATATGTATATTTGTACGCACATTACCGTACTACATAAATGCATTTGTATTTGTGTAAAAAGAAATAATTTTAATGGTTACATATAATAGTTACTCAATTTGTTTTAATACATACATCAAATTTTGCGTACACATCACACGACACATAGTTTCAAGCTCGTCTTTAGACGGCTCTGGCAAAACACTTAAAAATATTCTATCCATTATAACAATATATTAAACCAACATCGATGACCGCTCTAATAAAGCGCGGCAAAAGTGCCAAATAGTGTGGCCAAATTGAGTATAGCTAAAATTACTGCTGCCATTAGTCCCATTCCCCATTTCATTAAATTAATAACAGGCAGTTCAGCGGCAGTCCAATTGCTCACAAAACCTGAATCGAATCCAACCATTCGGTTTTGCTTTGTTTTTATTAAAACCAAGCAGCAAATAAGTTTTAAGAAAGTCCTTTATTTAAAAAATCTGAACTCAGAATCGAACTCAATTTCGAGAACATTGAGAACAAAAAAATCGAGGGAATATCCACAATGTTTTTCGTTACATGTGTGGCAGCACTGATGCCTAGGAACAGCATTTCACAGCACTGCAAATTATATTAATATATAAAAAATTGTGCACGATATTAAATTGCATTAAACAATAACAATATGAAAAGAAAAACAAGTGAAATTTGGGGCTTCTTTCGAGCAGTCGATGACACATATGCTCTTTGCAACATATGCAAAGCCAAGCTGTCTTATAAAACAACAACCACCAATTTAAGTAAACACATGAACAGAATGCATCCAAGTGCAAATATCTCGACGTCGGCGTCACCACGGGATCGCAAATATAAAATTATGCTCCAACCAAGTGATCGCCATAGAGCTAAAGCTAGGAATCCCGCGCAGGAACTAATATTACTCAATTTCATAAAAAAGCATCCTGCTTTGCTGCAAAATCCATCGTGGGAAACACGTAGTGATTTTGAAACACTTTGGGACCAACTCACATCCGAGTTAAATGGTAATGGACCGCCTCAAAAAGACGTGAACACGTGGAAAAAGGTCTGATATACAATTTTAAATCTTGTAATTGTTTTAAACAATAAACTAATTTCGCATTCGCATGTAGGCTTTGAAAGACTGGAAAAGGTTTATAATCAAGAAAGTGGAAAAAAATGAAATGCACAATATACCCTTAGCAACCGGCCTCAATTCGGCAGAAGAGACAATAGCTAGTTTATGCCGTTTAAATGAAGATGCCAGTCAAGCCATGAATGCATCAGATGATGATTTACAAGATAATTCGAATGCTACATTCGATATAGATGATGTGGAAGACGTTGTGCCTAAGGAAGAGGACCATAGCGCGTTGCAAGATGCTTCAGGATACGCCTATGAGCCAGACGATTTTAAGGCAGACATTGAAATCGATCCACTTATTTTGCAGAGTGGTAAACGCCATTCATATGGTGGACGAGCCATCCAAAAAGAACTTGAGATAATGGGCAAAAATATCAGTTCGGTAAATGATGCTACCAGTAGTACCCAACTAGCACTGAATGAGTTTTGTGTGCTCTACAAACAGAAGTTGATAGAGGACAAGAGGCATAACTCGGTCATGGAACAATTAATGGCGGAAAAAATTGAGTTAAAAAAAAAGCTGTTGGAAATTGAACAAAGAAAACTGTCTTTGAAATGACTAGATGTTACAGGCTTACAACATTAACCAATAAATAATATTAGAATCTATTTAGACTCAAATTAAGGTAAAATTGTATTATGCGCGTTTTAGTAAATAGTTTTTAATTGAACATGTTTTAAAAAATATGTAAATTAAGTCAATTTAGTAAAGATAATAATTTTTGTTGTCCGCATAGTTCGTTTGAAAAATATATTTTGACTTAAAATACAAAATAACCTTCTCAAAAGTAAGTACTTAGAACTGAGTTCGGGTTGGAAGTTTCTCTCGTTCTGCCTTAAGCCCCAAATTCCTCACAACAATTCGTTTAACATTTTTTCTTATTCTTATTTCTCATTTTAATACAAGGTATGTATTTTTAAATAAATTAACCTTCGTAATGCAAGATATAATATTTAAGTACAAATTAAGAATAATAAAAGGCGAAGTTAATTAACACACGAAGGAAATTTTGGAAAGGTGATATTCGGGACTCTCGCAATGGACTGTTATTAAAAGCTGTACCTATCTTTCCCACGTGAAGATTGTCGCAGCTGGGTTTTACAATCCGATCGTTATAAACTAAAACAAAAAATATGTTACAGAAATATATGAGTAATCATACAAAACATAGACAAACACCAGACAGACTGATATGACACATATTCCTGAAAAAAAAAATAATATTTCGAAGAAAAGAGAAGAAAGACGCCTATTGCACGCTACGTTGTGCCATCAATTTATAGAATTATGATAATTTGAAATTTATGTTTATAAAAATAATTCAACAAACTGTTCGACAACTGCACGGGCAGCACTATTCTCAATAGTAATCGATGTGTGCGATATATCGATATTTTTGCAACATCGCTAATTCGTGTGGATGTGGCCTGTGGATGTTGTGGACGCCATTCATGGTGACTGACAAGTCATGATAATTTTTTATAAAACAAATAGTTTTTCACAATGGACGATTCGTTTTTCGGTTTTGATACAACCACAAGCATACCGGTAAGAAACAAAATCGACAACAACTCTAATAAAGTGTTCAAAAATAGAAAGTACCACATGAAAACGTATTCGGTGACAAGCTCATTTGTCTGAAAAAAGAAAGCATTTGCCCAAATTGGCAGCATGCTCTTCGTATGAAATTTTAATAAGTATGTTAAAACGTTAAACATATCATTTATTGGCATTCTTAGGATGACGATGGCAGTGACGGGCAAATTGCAGAGCCCCCGGAAGAAGAGTACGACGCCCTGAACGATGAAACCTTTGGTTCGGCGATAAACGGCGACTGGGAGGAAGCCCACGAAACGCTGGTTCGAAATTCCGGTCGCAAAGGGGCTGACTATACAGACCATGGCCAGAGTGGAAATGGGACTTTCTACAACCTGAATAACATGCACCTGCGTGGGAACATAGACGACTCCGACTTGGAGCTTAATCTGTCGTCTATGAAATTGGACGATGTTGACTTAAGTTCGTTTGGTGACAGCGATGCCAATAATCGCATCAACTTGGACTCGGCCGTTTGGATGTCCCAGCCCTCCTTTCCCATACCGAACAATCAACAGCTTTTTCGAGAGCACTTTCGCAGCGCATTTAAGCCACAGCCGCATTCAGTCCCAGCGGCAGCAGCCCCAAGCACACAAATGAAGTTGCTACAGGAGGCTAACGCCAATTTCGGATTACCGCCAATGCCAGCACCAGCGACGGCCAAAATCTCCACTCTTGAAGACATTGAACGTAATTTGATCATTCAGCAGGCAATTTCAAAGCAACAGCAACAAATGCAACACCAACATCAGCAGCTACAGCAGCAGAAGCAGCCCTTGCATCAGCAGGACTTCAGTTTGGCCAATCGTCAGCATGTGGTAACTCCAACAATACCCCAACACCAGCAACAGCTACAAAAGCCTCCACAGAACAAGGGTAAGGTTCAATCAATCAAACACAATTTTTCTACATTGAGACTTAATTAAGCGAACTTACTTAGCTTTATAGTTCTTCAATTTTATTTTATTGTTAGTTAAATACTTCTGTTGCAAATTATTTTCAATATTTTTAGAGCTAGAGCAATTCAATTGTTGAATACTTTACATAACTCGCAATTTGTCCTGCACACTAAATTATGTTTAAAATTTTTTTTTTTATTTAAAATAGAATCATTTAAAAAATCATTATTAAAACTTTTAACGAAAACTTTTATAATGAGTAAACGACTCATAGACTTTAGTTTTTGACATACCATCATCCTCATTTGCCAAATCTTCAATTTTCTACTTATTCACTAAACATTTCAGTTTGTCTATTCCTTAATTTAAGCTAAATGGTTTCAGATCCATCGATATAACACTAGGCACGAGCTTAACACTAGATAATTACATAAGACAATTTGCACTCAAAAGACAATAAGCGAAATAACATTCTTAAAAATTAAAGCAAAATTGGTAATGCTAATTTTTCGATACCTGATTAAATAAAAATAACAAGTGAAATCGTTTTTCCTATATATGTATTTCGATCGTCTAGTCTTGGACAATTGTCAATTTTGTTTATTTATTACATTTTGATTATTTATTATTTTTGTTTTCATCTGTAAACTTAATATGAACATAAATTTTTGCTTTAAAAATTAATTTTCATATTATTAAACTTTAGTAAAAGGTATTTAAAACTTACCAAAAAAAAAAAAAATTTTTGTTTAATAAAATTATATTTATATAGATATATGTGAATTATTTTAGGTATTTGAATATAACAAATTCCTTAATGTGGTTTTAGTGGCGTGTTAATTAGTATCTACATAGTTTTGGCTGGTTAGATACTATCCGCAAAGCCTGTTAAATATTAACTATTAATAAATTCCTTAAATTCTCAGAAATGTTTAATTATAAAATGCATAAAAAATTTGTATTTTTAAGAAAATTGAAACAACTTGCTTAAAAATTTAGATAATATGAAATTAGTGCTACTTTCAGCGCCTCCTGGATTCTTGGCAACGCCACAAACTCCACCGCCGAGGGCAAATCTTGGATTTCATGGTCCACATCCGCTGGCAAGTTCCGGTCCAGGTCCTGTCCCTGGCCCCGGCCCTGTTCCTGGTCCTGGATTAATGCCGACGCCCCAATCTCAACAGCACCAACAGTTGAATGGGCTCAGTGGGAATCGTGTACCCCCTGGATTTATATATCCATCAGGCCTGGCAACAAACCTCCCACAACATCCGCTGCTGCAGCAGCATGCTGCCCTGCCGCCCAGTTTCCCTAGACCACTGCCAAATCCACATTTACCAACGGCGCTGAACAACTTTGCAATGCATCCAAGTTTTAACGCGATGCGCGCCGTTGGTATGCATCCGGCGGCCTTTATGCAGCCCGTGGCTCCGCCACGAATGCCTCCACACAACCTGCTCAATCAGCAACCCAACTCCATGTACAACATGTTCAATATGCGTCTTGTGCAGGAAATCCAGCAGAATCATCCGCTTCTGCAGAATGCAGCTGCAGTTGCTCGCCAACAGCAACAAGGTCGCGCCGGTGATCGCCAAAAGCAGCAGCTACAACAGCCGCAGATGGTGCAGCAACAACAACAACAGCTGCAGCAGCAACAGCTCCAACAGCAACAACAACTCAATCGTCATGGCGGCAACTTGCCACAGGAGGAGTTCGACGAGTACGCAAATCTGATGAGCACGCGCGACAAACACTGGCTTATTGGTATTCAACTATCGCAGTTAAACACGGATACGCCGTACATTGACGACTACTACTACACGGTGCATCGGGAGCGCAGAAATGGACAGGTGCGTCACAGTCAGGCGCACAAGGACAACCAGTTGAACCATCCACTGACGCAGCCGAGAGGCCATGCTCAGCTCATATTGGTTCAATTGGGCAACAAGAATGGCTCACGCAACGGACAACAGCATCGAGAGCGTCGCAACTCGGAGAACACAAGCAGCAGCAATGCCAGCGGCGCTACAAATAGCGGCAACAACAGCAACGCCTTGCCGGGCTACATTTTCTCGCCGTTGAAGTTCGAGAACTCGCTGGGCAAACTCCAATATGGAAGTGTTACAGCACCGCGCAAGATTATTGATGCTGATATCATGGGTAGCGACATGAGTCCAGTTGATAACGCCCTGTCGAGCTCGTCCACTGGGGCACAAAATACTGATAAATCAAATGATGGTCCTAGCGAGGTGGTATTGGCGCCAAGCAGCATGCGAAAATCGCGACACATTCTGCTGCACATAGAGACACTGTATCGGTATTTACTTAAATTGGAAGACCTAGAAAGTCCCGAAGTCATGTCTACTATTATTTTAAAAAAGAAAAAGGAAAGTGAACGCATTGCAGCTTTGGAGCAGATGGAGATGCAACATAAAACGCCCGAAGAACGTGCCGCTGAGGCAGCCAATCCGCAAACTATGAATCCAGCCCTCAAAAATAAGTTTAACTATGAAATCGAGTCGCGCCAGGCTTTGGTCGGAAAGCTAAAGTCAGGCCTCACATTTAACAAAGTCGTGTCCATGATGAGTGTGCGGAAGGGCAAGGTATTTATTTGATGAGAATTGTGCGTTTCATTTACTTAGATAGTTTTTTGCTTTTACTGTAGATACTTTTACGCCGCATCATGCCATTCATTGCCGATCAGGGCATACTTTGGACTGTTTGGAGTGGCGTCTTCTGTTCACTGCAGAATGTCGTTAAGAAAGATCGTGACGATGTGGAGGGCGCTCTCTATGCACTTTATCCGGAGTTCAGAAAGCATATACACGAAGCAAATTTTGAAACAACTATCAACATTTCAGCTGCATTCACCCTGAATGATAAAAAAATGTCAGGCATTTTTTGTAGTCGCGTAAGTAATATTTAAAGGAGATCAAGGATAAAGTCTGCAGCCTTTCCTAACTGTTATTCATTTGTAGTTTGGCATTCTATCGCTTGTCGGATTAATACTACGGGCAGAAGCGATTTACATGTCGAACAATGATGTGACTCTTAGCGAGGATAATCGACAAAAATGGCGTGAGTTTCTCACACAGGTTGCATCCTGCCTTAATCGCACCATACAGAATCAAACCATTTCGGCGGCAATTGAGTCGGATGCAATTCAGCCAATGATGAATCATTTTGCGCGTTTCAAAGACTTGAAACTGGATGCACTTTTGGCTTTAATATCGGAGGCCAAACATCAAATTCATTAAACGGAGGCATTATAATTTTTTTTACTTTCAAATAATTTTGTTATTTGAACGTCACGTAACTCATTGTTTGATTTCTGTCATACATTTTTGGTTGTTCAGCAGTTAATTATGTGTATCAATTATGTATCTACATATACGTATATGTTGTTGCGCTTAATTTTAAAAATACACATTATACGCGCACAATTTGTAAAAGAAATCTATGCAAATATACATACCTTATAGTATATATGTATATACTATAAGATATCAAAAGCAGGGCTCATATATTAACTAATGCGAAACAAAAAAATATAAAGTACATAAGAAATGAAACATATAAACAAATGCAGAATATGTACTTTTCATCCATAAATGTGCACTTTAAAAAAGAAAACAATTTTTATAAATACTTGTTATGGCATGAAAAGTTGTACTCATTGTATATATGCCATTCTGTATTGAATAAGGAAGACATGTCCAAAACTATCTTCTATTGATGTTTATAAAATTGTTCTGCTTTTTTTATTTTATCTTGTTTAACTGGTTGACATAATATATTATAAACCAATATCATCCGGTAAACATTGCTTGATCATAAGATTTGAATTAAGTACATTTGTCAGTCAATAATACATTAAATAGAATTAGTTACACTCACAATTGTTTAGAGCACTACAATGCATAACCATAAATATGTATACATTTTATTTTATATTTTTTTTTATAAACATTGAGTTGAATCAATAATGGTTTGCGTTTTTGAAATGATTAATTCAATTCTTTCTTTGTGCATATGTACATGCACAATAGTAACTTCAATTATACTTTTGTCGGTAATTTGTAAATATCAGGCTTATGAATCTACTTGAAAAAACATTGGGCTATGTGGGTTTATTGAAATCAAATTAAAGAAAAATTCTATAAATACAATGTAAATTTGTAAGCAACCCACACGCATAATTTTATAAATATGAAAACAGTACATTGATGTCAAGAAGTATATTCAAAATTGTGATACATTTTGACTATTTTAAACGAAACCGAATGGTATAAAATGCACAGGAAATAACATACAGATTAATTTACTTCGGTTTTATATTTAGATTTATATTTAGAAACAAAAACAAAACGACGGATAGATATTTGTTTTCAAAATCCGTCGTCTTTTAATTGGAAATTTATCAAAACGACATAATTTTTGTTTATTTCATCCGACCTGTGTTTGAATGTGTTTTATGTAATTTAATCGTGGATATTCATAATTTCTGAGTTGTCTTAGCTGTTTTAAGATTTAATGACTTTCGTTTTGCAACTTCATAATTTACTTAGATATTTTGCAGAAACATACGATAAAGTTTAATTTTTTACACAATCCAAAACACAGTTAATAGTATAGGATAGATGTTATGTGAAGAAATCACATATACTATAACAATTATGGTACATGTTGTGTATATGTACGTATGTATGTATTTATAGCACTAAAAACTTTTCTATAATACATATTTTTGTTTAATGTTTATAAAAGCGAAAACTAAGGAAAGCAAATCATGTACTTGGATGAAAAATAATAATATAAAAAACAAACCACTTCACGGGCGACACATAATAAAATCACATTTCTATCAAATAAATTGAGTTTTCTTTTAAATTTAAGCTGAAAGCGATTTTAACAAAAATTCTTGTATCCTGAACGATTATAAATAAAAAAAAAAAATAATTTGCCGGTATAATCGTTAATAACTAGTTTTTTGACTTTTCACAAACATAGCTATGGTTAAGTGAAAATGACTTCAAATGAAAGTTATTTAATATCATTAAACTATGATTATTTTGTTAAAAATGAAATATCATCTTGTCAAAAAACATTTAAAAACTATAACAAACATCATAATTTTGACCGATTGTTTCTACGGGAGTTAAAAGATGAAGTGCTTCGATTTTGGTAAAATTTGGTCTAAATTTGGTTTGATTATGACATCTTGGAACATAATATATTAGTCCAATCGGCCTGATCCAAATACATAAAACTACCTGCAATAATGATGTGTGTTGGCATCTATGCCAAATTTGTCAAAACATTAAAAACAAAAATTTATTGAATTAATGAGTAGTGTCGAAAATAATAATAACCAAAATAAAAATGTAATCTTAACACAATTTTTTTCTTAAAAAAAAACGTAAATATAGAAACGTCACAGGCCTTAAATACTGGCTGCTATGTCCGGTTTGAAATTATTGTATTGTACAAAAGCACTTATGTATAAAAAACAACTCCCATAAGTGCGCTCCACTTTCCATACTAATTAAAAATTAAAAATGACTAAATGGGGATCACAAAACTGTGCAAATTAATTTCAATTTCAATCATATTTCTATACCCATGCAAAAGTGTTTGACGTCCTTGGCTCTATGAAGTATATGTATATATTCTTGATGAGGACGACGAGCTGAGTCGATATAACCTTATACTTATGTCATCTATCCTTCTTGATAATATATATAACAGAATCAGCCAGATCGGACCACTATATTATATAGCTGTCATTGAATCGATCGAAGATAGACGTTTCTTTCTTGTTACTTGATATAAGAATAATATCCTGACATCGTATGTAAGTACTCCAACATAGATTTTTATTATCATATTTAGAATAACCATTTCTTTCTGTGTAGAAACCATTTAACCTTTATATTTGGTGATAGATATATAGGTGTAACGGATATACTACATATCTTTTTCAAATTTGTGGAGCCAAATGTTGACAGGAAATATCACAAATTAAATAAACAGAACAAAACACAATATGTCAATCCATTTGGGAACAGATTATACAAATATTGAGCTGCTCTGTTGCCGAATTCTTATTAAACCTTTGTCAAAATTAAACCGATAAGCACGCGAGTTACCTTCGTAATATTGCTTAGTGTTTTATTTACGTAAATATGTATGGAAAATGTTTATTTTACCTTTAATTATGATTATAATAATAAATATACATATTTAATTATTTTAAAAAAGTATCCATCCATTTATGCGCAGTGCTCTCATCCTAATCCCTTCTCGTGTACGTAGTCAAATTTTAGCTAAGGAGTACTACCAGCCTACCCAGCAGGAATTCCACAACCCGTCACCACCTCTCGAAGGTGTTTGAGAGACTTATTGTATTGAGGATAGTCAGGCAAGTGGAACTTGGAGATATCTTGCCGATCTATTAGTTTGGCTTTAGGGAAGAACACGGCGCTATAGAACAAGTTCACAGGGTGGTCAATAATTTTCTGAATTCATTTGACAACAAGGACTACTGATATGGTGTGTTCGTCGACGTGAAACCTCCTCTCAAAAATTAAGAGATATCTTCCTGCATCCACAGCGAAAAATGTTTGATTGCTTCTTACGCAGATGACATATATCGGGACTGAAGGATAACCCCGACTGCTTGAGAACTGGGTTCGCAGGTGGAACATTAAGATGAATCCAAGAAAGTGCAAAAATGTTTGCCTCACACTGCGCAGACGAGAGGTGCCATCAGTTCGGATCAATAATGAACTCCTTCAAGTTGATCAGGATTCAAAATATCTGAGCATCATCCTGGACAAGCGGCTGATCTTCAAATCCCATACTAAAACCGCTGTGAATAACTGCAGATACAAAATGGCGCGTAAATCAAAGCTACCTCTACGATGCAAGAGAATGGTTTTACCAACCTGGAACTACGCTATACAGATTTGGGGAATGGCTGCAGTGTCGAATCGCAAGCGGATCCAGACACTTTAAAATAAAGCCTTGCGACTTATTAGTGATTGCGACTTATTAGTGATTGCGACTTATTAGTGATTGCGACTGGTACGTTGGCGACTCGACTCTTCATCGGGACCTGAAAGTGGACAACGTAGAGTGCCAAATAAAACGTCACACAAGCAGGTATAATGATCGACTAAAAGCCCATAAAAATAGGCTAGTCAGACCACTAGCAGAAAAATGACCAATAAGCAATATTTAAATTTGGTACAATAAACTACTAAATGTTTCTTTTTTTTTTGTAAATATTAATAATTTTTGTAAATATTGTATTAAGCTTTCCATGAAGAGTGGTTGTTATTTAATGTTTAAAATTACATGTTATTAGTCCATTAAAAAGGTGTTTATTGACAGTAATAAAATTAAATAAAAAAAAACGTATCCCTCCATTTCCAGTGTTCTCATCCTAAGCCTTTCTCGTGTACGTAGTCAAATTTTAGCTAGGGAGTACTACCAGCATACCACAGAACTCGTCATCATCGACGCGACAACTATTTTCGGTTCTAATTGGGAGAGCCGCGGCATTTGTCGCGACTCGCGTCACGTGACACGCGACAATGGCGACAATAATGGCGCCCAATTCGCGCACTCTCTGCCTAATTCTGTTTGCAAATCAAAGCCATGCGTACATCGTGCGAATATCCGCATCCGTTTTGTGCATACATATGTAAGCATGTAAGTACAGTAAACGTTCGATAAATAAGACTAATAAGATCAGTTTACCATTTTAAAGAAATATTATTGAAAATTACACATATACTACAGGTAATATATACATATGTATATACATACTTATGTTTAAAACGGAAGCAAAGCATTTTATGATTTTAAAATATCTAATCATAATAATAATTTGTACTTAATCTATTATATTTAACTGAAATTGAAACGAAAGCAAACAACTTATAGCCGCCAGAAACAATTGGTCGAAATATTATGTGTCTTTTTGTTATGCGATTAATCTAACAATATGTGTATTTTTTTCATAAACAATTTCTTTTTAAACTTATTTATTTATTTATTTTATTTTTATATATATATTTTATTTTTGTTTATATAGTTGTATGTTAGAATTAATCCTAAGTTACAAAAAAGTGTTATAGAGAGAGAGAGAGAGAGAGAGAGAGAGAGAGAGCTATAAAAACCTTCACCTTGAATATTTTATTTTATTAAATGTACTTACTTATATAATAATAATGGATTTTTGTATTTAAATATTGATAGTTTTCAAAAGTTTGACCAAAAAATTGCATGCGATAATTTAGCCCGTTAATTCCAAATTGTTCAACGTTCAATTCTTTTTAAATGCAGGTTATAGTTATCCAAAGCCCTCATTTTCGAGGATTCACTGCATGACATACATATGTACATATGTTTGCATTTCTGGCTGACTGTAGGTCGTGCCATTTTCGCCCTCACTGTCGCGACGAGTGCGACAATGCGACGGGGGGAATCGTCGCCACAATTACTAGCCTCATCTAGCTTTGGATGCTGCGTATTGTATGTGTGTGTATGTATATGTGTATGTGTATGTGAGTGTTCATTTCATTGAGAAGTAAAATGATGCCGACAAGTTGTCGTCGTTGTTGGTCGTTGGTCGCCGCCGGCGTTGACGCGGACGCTGACGGTGGCGCTCTTTGTTGTGCTGGTGGTCGGCGTCAACGATTCTGAATTTTGAAACAACTTCCGAAGCTGCCGCCACTTGTTACGCACTTTGGCGCCTTCTGCATCTAAAGTCGTTGATAGTTGGCAGTTGGTAGTGACAGCATTCATTCTCATTATCAACAGCTTCAAGAACTTTGACGCTTGATTGTAAGCCCTAACTACATGAATACAGTGTACCAATAATGTATTTGTACTAGTTACACTATTTAGCTTAAAAAATTCAAATTCTCAATTCATTTATACTCGAGTGACAGACACCATGTACTCAGGTTTTGAAATCCTAAAAAACATTTTCAAACAACTAATGTCTTTCGTGGCATAATTATTCTGCTTTATCAAGTAGACACTTAAATATCATTTATTTCTAAAATAAAGTTTGCATTTCATTTTTCCAAATTTCAAGCGTGTGGCAATTGGGAATAAATGATAAAAATATAAAATCAGATAAACAAATTATTGCAAGTTACCAACCCATTTTAATGGGAAATAGTTTTTTAAATATCGTTATTCGTTATTCGATAATTATGAAATTACAGTAGAATGTGAAGGTTCAAAAAACTTTAGACTTTCTGTCTTAAATGACTATTTTAAATTTCAATTTTAAATATTCTTAATAAGATTATTTATTTCAATACCCTATTCCCAAACGGAAAACTCAAGACCCTACAAATATCTTAAAAATTCTTGCAACTTCAAAATGCGACTGTTTTTCTTCTTAGGAGATTGAAACATTACAAATAAAATTTTAATAGCAAATGACATTTTTGTTTTTTTTTTTGTTTTCATAAATAAAAGATTGAAATTAGATCTTTTTGTATATATCTTTTGAATCATTTAAGCCATGTTTCATTAAAGATTCAAAAACTGAGACTAGTTTGCATGGTTTGACATTTCATGACATGACAAAATTAAAATATCCATTTTAAAAGGGTATAATGAGTGCAGTACCGAAGATTTTAAGTATTGCGGCTTCTCTCTTTGATATATACAAATGTTTGTAACTTAAAAATTTGTTCATGCCATTAATTAATTTATATTAAAATATTCGAATTCTTACTTAAATCAAAATTGTTAGCTCTAAAAAATAATTTGCTGTTGAACTTATGATGCCTGATTATGTGATCGGTTATTGTTTTCAAATTGGCCAAAAATGAGGGCGTCTATTCATGACATGATTAAGTCTCGGACGCGGCGACATTTTTCTTTGTCGCGTCTCGCCAAATTCTCTAGCGGCACAGTGGAACCAAATGTATACATGCATATTTATATATAGGTTTGGTTACGCACAAAATACACAGAGATTAGGACATACTGTAGTGCTCCTTTAATTAATCAAAACATATTTGTCTTTCAGGCCAACTGTCTATGTATCTATGTAGCTTTGTATCTCTGTGTGTGCATATGTTAGTTGTCCCACAGTAAGAGTCCACATCAGGCTGCTGGAAGGGCTCTTTGCCAATGCGACGCCATGGATGGATACGGGTATATTTCTCCGGGGGGGCTGTCGTTATGACTGTTATTGTTGCTGTTGTTATGGCTGGCGTTGTTTAGTTGACTTCGGCCGCCAGTCGCCGTCGCTGTCGCCGTCGCCGTCTGCGTTACCGTCGCCATCGCGGTTGCCGCCAGTGTTGCTGGAGCCGGCAGCCCGGCAGACCGGCAGCCAACATTCTAGAACGAAACTGCGGGCAGATACAGATACGAATAGGTTTAAGATTCAATACCATGGGGACTCTAAGCCAAGTGTCGCCAACTAGAAATTTATTTACTATTTCTGTTCAGTTTTTTACAGTCTTTCATTTTTATACGCTTTCATGTTTTGTTTTCGTTTTCTTCTGTCGCCGCCATGACTAGTTAACTCTTATTGGTGTTAATTGGGGGAATACTCGAACAAAGTACATTTCACTACATAAATATTCATAACTGTTCCCATTTTCCATTCCTTTCAAATCACTAAGAATCTATAACTTTTTGCTGTTCTAAAATTCGAAAACAGTCGGTGAAATGCATTGTTTTCGAGCATAATTCATATTTTTATAAAACTGTCGAAAATGCATGCATAATCGAATATTCTACTTAAAAAACTCGCCTTTATAAGCTCGGTATTTGAATATTGAAGTCTTTATATTAGAGCTACAAATAAATATTACAGTATATTTCAAAAATATCATTAATGCAATTTTAGAATCGTTTTAAAATCAAATTATATTCTTTATATTTTATATTTGTTATATATTTACCATATTTATATTATTATCAACATTTTCGATAATGATTATTTTGATAGATGGATACTTTAAATTACCATGTTAGTGTTTTATTTTCATTATTCAATAAAACATAGACTTTCGAATTTGTTTTGAAATTAACTTATGATTTTTACAAACCGTTGCAATTAAAAAATATTATCGGTAGTGATTTCGTAGGATTATCTGACGGTCTATCTGTCTTAACACTTATTACGATAGGGAAATTCATAGCTCTCAGTACACTATACAATTTATTAACTTTAAATCTTAAAATTTTTTTTAACAAAAACAAAACAAAAATTTTCAGATTGTAAAACTTTTTTTTAAAAACCTGATCAATAATATTTTGAAAAAGCCTTTAAAATTTGGTAGAGGCTAACAAACTTTATATATTTATTATTTATATCTTAAGAGAAACATAATATTGAAAAAAAAAACTTAACTTTATCTGGCTTTTAAATGTAAAGCTTTGACTTATAAGTCTTTTGTAGTGCCTGGCGGTATATTTTCAGACTTAGGCATCAGTTCTTTAGGCTTTTTTGATAACCTCTTTGTGCAATAAAACAATTGGCACAAGTTGCTTGGAGCCACAAAAAGTGCATAAACAGTTGTATATTTGAACTCGCGAATTAAGACAGACGTATGTAAATAAATAATATACTGTACATATATTGATACGTACACCAGGAGCATGTACATATGTATGTGACAATGAGTCAGATATCAGGACGTTTGGCGGCGGCGACGGCGCCTTGTCCAGGCGCTTTTCAGTGCCCGACGCGACGTCTGCGTCAATCTTTAGAATGCTCTGCGCAGTGGTCACAAGTGCGCACTGGCGAAAGCATATAAAAGGATAACCTCGTACACGGCTGGCATTTAGTTCAGATGTAATCATGCCGCAGGACACAGCAGTCCGTTGTACACCGGCCAAAGGATATTGCGGCGCATGCCAGTCAAATACGAAACAAAAGAGACGCGCATTCGGTGAGCACTCAACATTTGAAATACTCTGCCGTTACAGAAACAAAATAAGAACTGTGAAAAACTGAAAATAATTTATGTACATTATGTACATTTATAATATTAGTTAAACAATCAAAAAATTACAATAGAAGAAAACGAAAGGGTATTTTCGAAAACTCGGTAAGTGGCAATAATTGTGTCAAAGAAATATTGTGATTTTCAAATTGTGATTAATAATCTCAAAATGAGTGCTAATAAATACACTGATGTCTGCCGAAATTAATATTAATATATTGATTAATATTATTTATTTACCTAATCCTTGGTTAAATGTATCAATTAGTCTTTTGCTAGGACTTTTTATAGTGTTTTTTTGACTGATAATATTGTGTAAATTAAAAGTCAGTTTTAGAAAACTCCTGTTTTATGATTTCTTATTTGTTGACTTACATAAATCACCACTGAAATAAAACCTTTAATCTGTATTTGCGTACTAAACTTATTATAAAACATTTTTAAAATATTTAATTATATTAAATGGTTCTTTTTAAGTTAAGCTTACTAAGTTTTAAAAACAATAACATGGGCATTTCGAATCTACAATCGTCAGGTCTTAAAGTTAATCATGTTATGATTGTGCAATTGAGACTGTAAAGGAATAAGTTCATGTTGATTTTGTAGTTAGTCATGGTATAACTGGTTTCAGACTGTCTTTCTTTTGTTCTGTTCGCTCCTTAATGATTTTTTAACAAGTTTGTCTCAGGTAGAAGTAAGATGATATCTTATTAACTCAAAGTTCCTAATTGTGCGCATTCTCGTGAGAAATGCGAAATTGACCACACAAGTAATTCCATTCGGTGGCCAACATCTGGTTGTCAGTCGAGTGTAAAATGCTCTAGGGACTGTCCACAAGCCCTTTCGATTAGGATTCAATTTAGAGATGGAAACAACTTTGGTTTTTGATGTCTTAAAAAACAATAAAGTTATTTATACAAGCAATTTTCGAGCGATTGTTCCTATGGGCGCTACAAGATATTATCAAGCCTCATCTGTGCCGAGTTTCATCAAGATAAAGCAAAAAAAAATTGTTCAGAGCATAATATTACATCGATCTGCTAAATTTGGTTTTGATATCTTTTTGGTCCGAACGATCGTATAGTATCTATATGATATAGCAGTCCAATTCGAAAGATTCTGGCATATGTCTGCCTCATCAAGATAAGTAGCTCAAACTGACACACTAGCTTACATAGTTTTGGATGTTTGATATAAACTTGATCTGTATACAGAAACTTATATATCAAATTTAGTGCTCTAGCTGTTAGAGTCTCCAAAATCAGATAAAAATGGCTACATCAACACGGCCATTGATACTATAATATAATTAATAATTAAAAGTACTTCTGCTTGTTTGCAATGTTTTATTACTCCGTTGCTGTAGAATTGCTCTCCTACTACTTGTTAACTATTCAACTATACATTATCAGCTGAAAATTAATTTTTTCTTATCCTTGAGCTCTGGTGTATACAAAGATTAGATAAATCGGTTATTTTGTTAAATAAGTGTAGGTTTATACAATATGGTCTTATCAATGTTGTAACTGTTAATATAAGATTGCTTTGAATTATCATTTATATGGTTTAAAGCAATTTAGAAGTTGTTATAGATAAACATTATTAATTACATTATTACTGAAAACAATTAAGTTTATGTGGTCTTTGTGTCATAGTCATCAAAGTTGAATAGTCCTCGATTGTATAAAAATGGATATAAATCTTTCATAACTCTACCAAATTCGGGATTTGAATTAAGGCGTACTCGTAAATTTTCTGCCTCCTTAGTCTCTGCCCTTAGGGAGTGTAGATTGCTATCTTTATCAGTTGGAAACAAGATCACTGGCAAATGATTAGTTAAAGCAAAGAATGCTAGAAAAAAATAAATATAGATAAGATACTATTTGAAAAGAAATATAAAATTACAATACGCAGCTTACCATAGAATGAGTTGTTCTTTTTGTACAGAGAGCTTTGTATATCACGCAACTTGGGTAAAGGTTTTTGATATTTCAGAAGTTTCAGACATTCTATTAAACGCTCCCAATAGATGCAAACAAACTGATCAAATTCCCTAAGGCGAATATCGTTGGCGGCGGACAAAGTGATGAAAAATATCAGATCTAAAGCTGGACTGCCCCATTTACAGAGTTGGAAGTCGACCAATATGAGTTGGTCTACGGCCCCACTAGGCAAATAATTGCACATCAAATTACTTGACCAGAAATCACCATGAGTTAAGGTATTAAAATCATTGTGATCAACTTCCAGTGAGCTCTTAGCTTGTGCCCAATACTGATCTATAGTAGGCTATATAAATAATATATTTATAAGGTTGTAGATTTATCATTTCATAATTATCATGTGATACTTACTAAATTCTTAATATATTTCTCAGCATCATTCATGCCCCATGAAGACATTGAATTTTTAAAAGCTGAGAGTTTGACCCTAAAACTGTCCTTAAGGAATTGATCGCTGTTGAGTGAGACAAATCCCTCATTGAATTCATTAGGATAGGGTCCATGATTTTCTTCATAAACTGCACCGGCTGCATGATACTCTGCTAACTTTTGCAAGGCACATTTCATGTGTGACATATCTAGACCCTTAATGCGATCCACATTGCAGAACTTCTTCACTGACAAATCTTCGAATATGAAGTGAATATTTCCCTCGCGTTCCTCTGTGTGCAGACACTTGGGTGCAATTTGTATATCCTGTCCAGCCGACTTATATAGTGCCTCAAAGGCCGGCAGATACGTATTGTACATCATCATTTCTTTGGGAAAAATACCAAGATCTTTAATTTCTTTTCCACCTCTGTCACCAGGCAGCATTGTCTTAAAGATATAGGTCTTTGGTTTTAAACTACCATCTAAAAAAAAAACAAAATTTAGTTTATTTGAAGGCTTAATTGGTGATTATATTTTCTAACCTTTCATTTCCAAATCGATATAGATGCGCAGCATAACGGATGTAAAGTTTTCACCTGGGGGAATTGCCGCGACAGGTGTAAACTTAAGAACCTTGGCATAATTTGGTTCATCCGTATCAAGTACTTTTTTAAAATATTTTTCAGTTATCCAATCTGGAATAATTAAATTTTCATTGGGGTTTACAATCTCTTTCGAATCGGACATTTTATTAACACTTTCGTTCTCTTTACAGTCAAGATTGGTACTAATATTTAATATTTGCGAAGCTTTCTAAAAAGCTTTGTAAAACTGATTAAGACACGTGTGATGCCCTTTTAAAGGGTACTATAGTTTTGTCACTAAAGATTTACCATATGGAACTAGGTGTTTCTAATGGTTTTATATAATACTAATATTAATAATAATATTTATATAAATACGTACTCTTAATCAAAACGATGATCTAAATTGATTTAGCCATCTTTGTCCATCTGATTGACTGTTTCTTCGAAGCTTGGTGAATCGAATTACTATATTATATATCTGATAAATTAATGATCGCTTGAAAATTGTGTTCTATTAAAAATTTAATTGCTTTTTAAGTATATTTTACTAAATTTAGAATGTCAGATAAGCAAACAAGAGTATTTATTCTGCGGCATAGTCTTTTTTGTTATCAGCTAATTAAGTATCAACAAGTGTATATACATATATATGTATATACAAAACAACTAAAGTAAGTTTCAAAGCAATGATTGATAGCTCGTTACATTAAACACCGTAAGGTAATAAAACAATATGTGATATATGCATTAAAATTGCATAATAAATAACCCTAACTTAAAACACTAATTACACTATGGAACAGCATCTTGTATAATCGGTCGCTGATTCAGAAAAATATTTAAAAAAAAGTTTCTGTTCCAAATTTTAGTCTATATTGATAGCAACTACCAAATTTGTCATTCGGAGCACGTAGTGGGAGTATCCCATCGGTACCCGCAAAAGTTTATCAAATTAAGAAAAACGAATAAAATAACCCGAATTTTCAGTTAGGTCTGGACTAAAAAGATGGCAGCCCCATCGCCAAAAATAGGGGACTACAAACATCCACTCATATTTTTTTTTATTTTAAACAAATTGAAAATAGGACAATTTTTTTAGTACATGTATGTATACATTAGGTTTTTCATAAAATAAAACCCACAACGTAATCAAAGTATTTACAGAACAACGACGATCTCTTTAAAAAAAAACACACACACACACACATACATAAATAATTTATTCAAACTTCAGTTGCAATTTCCTGTCGTGAGGTGAGTCAGTCTTCAGTCTTCAGAGTCCAGTCTTAAATCTCCAGCCATCGGTCCACAGTCGACTCGACGTCATCCTCACAATGGCCTGCGGTCCCGACCTGTTATTATCGTAATGACAGCAGCCTATTTGCTTTTATGTTTTCAAGTCGTCCAAACCAGAGACAATTATCTCTGCTGGAGCTGGGGCACCAGACTGCGTCTTTGATCTCGGTGTGTGTGTGTGTGTGTGTGTGTGTGTGTGTGTATATGAGTGTGTATGTATCTGATTGTGTGTGTATATCCGTTAAGGGCGCCACTAGTTTAACAGACATGGACACCGGCAACTGCAACTTGCAACTGATATGCCCTTGATCGTAGTCATTCATTCATCACATTTAATGCCAATGTTGTATGTTTTTGCCCTGGTCCTGCATAATTAGCTCATTTTGCTGATTTGTTAGTTAGCTACTAACCCACATTATCCCTATAAGTAAGTATTAGTGTAAACTGTATGTGAATGTAAATTTAACTAATATGTGTCTGCAATTATAAAGTTTGAATTATATAAGAAAATATCATAATACATACAATATACAATATAACATGTGCTTTATTAAAGAGCTGAATGAACTGTAAATACTAGAAAAGGAAAATATATAATAAACACCCGTCTTTAAGATAAATAGTTTAAATTACAATAAATAAATGTTGTTTGTTAGTTTTTTTTTCTCATAAAAATAATTGTGCTATAAAAATATATTTTTCAATATTAAGGTTTGAAAACTAATTCATTTTATGAAATCGAAATAATAATTTTAGCTCCTAGATGTTTTCTTGCCTAAAATTACATAGGAATTCAAAATGCAAATGTATGTATATGCATATTTAAAAATAATTGTTATTAACAAATTAAAACTATCGTTCAAAATGTACGAATGAAATAAAAGAAATGTTCAAATGAGCGCAGCCAACTTCAAGCAATTAAATTAACAGAATGTTGTCGCTTCGAGCGAATTGAAATTGACAGTGTCACCACACATTCGACAGATACAATAACATGCGTCAGTTTTTTGAGTCTTGCAGGTGAGGTTTAATAGTTAGAAAGTGAATTTTTATAGAGATTACAATAAATTACAATTATTTATTATTTTAAGATATTTTTCAACATTGCTTAATAAAACGTCTTTTTTATTTTATTGCCCCAATCCCTAGACACGAACCAGAAATTTTGCGGCAAATTGAAAAAACAACATTTTCTGTACGGCGAAAAGACAACATTCTGTTAATTGAGTAATGTTACAAATTTTCAGTGTTAAAATTTCCCTCGAAATATCCCCTGGAAATTAATCGAACATCGGACCTGCAGTCGAAAGCAGAGCATCGAACGGTGCAGTTGTGACGCGGACGCTCTAAATGCTGTTTGCTTGTTTGTGTGTTCGTAAATAATAATAAAATAATAGTGTCAAATAATTTTTATCAAGTAAAGATACAAAAACAAGCAACTGTCGTTGTGAACAGACGTGGATTTCTGGTTGCTACACGAACATTACATTTTTTTTTTGTTGCAAACGCGGGCGTAACCAACAAATAAATGCAATAATAAATCCGCATTTCAATGCTGATTTTTAACATTTTTAGTTCTTTCTGTTCCCGTGCAAGTGAAAAGTGAAGTGAATAATCATAATCGAGCGTTCTGACGAGCAAACCAACGTTCATAAATGTAAATGTAAGCCAAATTGTGTGGTAATTTGAAGTGAAATGGAAACACGCCACAATCAATATATATCAAAAAAAAAAAATAATAATAATAAAATAAAATGTTCAATAAACAAAAAAAATAATAAAATAAAATAGAAGTGTGCGTAACTTGAATTAAGCACATACTCATGCATACACACACGTACATCGTCGTACATTGCATATGTATAAATACTTATTCGTGTGTGTTCTTAGATTTTCGTTAAATGCGACACATACATACGTACATACGTATATTCATACATACATACGTACGTAGCTTGATCAATGACACATGCCTATGTACATATATGCATACATACATAGCAAGTATGTAAGCACATACATCAGCGATCAAAATCAAAATTGCTTGAATTGAATTTGACAAAATCAAAATCAAAATTAAAAATACAAATTTTCTTTAACATTTCTTTAGTCGATATTTTGGCCCTGTTTTTTTGGCCTATATTATTAACATATATAGGAGTTTAACGAATGTCTACACAGAATGAATCTTTAGCAAAAATTAAAAAAAAAAAGTATCCCAATCGCAACGAACTTTCGACTTAAATGAATTATATAAAATGATCAAATTGTAGATAAAATTGTCATGAAATTGTTGATAAACGGCACATTTAGTATTTTTGATTTATAACATTGAACCTGTTTATTTCATTGAAAAATATTAAATTAATGAAAATTCCTAAATTTCAACAAATTTCTATGCCCAAATCGCCTTCTAATCAATATTAAATATTTGAATTAAATTCATGCCTTTAATGACAAAATATAAAATCTTTAATGACAAAATATAAAATACTATAAACACACAATTAAAGTTTAATTCCGATATAATATCGATAACGGAAAATCCCGATATTGTCATCGATAGTTATTAGCCCATTTTATGTAGATAATTTGAAATATTTATAAAATTGTTAAACAATTTGTTAAATATAGTATGTTTGTATGTATGTATGTTTAAGTGATAAAATAAAAAGAAAATGAATCAAATATTATACCGTAATATATTTAAATAAATCGAAACTCGACGACGAGTTAAAATATCAAATTAATTTCTGTGAATAATTTGAAAAATCTTAAAATTTTATTGTCTTTAGAAATGTGAGTTTTAAACACACGTAAACTAAAAACCGTATACATATCAAATATTGCAATACAACATATTAAAACGCATACAACAAAACATAGGATACAAAAACATACAATGGATAAAACCCATTAACAAAGTAAGTATATATATTTACATTATATGTATTTGGTATCTGTATGTATTGTATTTATCATTTTGATCGCTTAGTTAAACAATTGTCAAAAAACGTCTGCTTGTCGGCTTCCAAAGAAAACCTGTTCGCATGTGTGTACATTAGTTATTAATAATTATTATTATGATGACGACCTATTAGATACATATATATACATACATATGTATGTATGAATTTAAAAATTCTTAACTCGTATTACAATAATATGTCTAGCTATATCTTACAACCCTACTTTCATTTCCTGAGGGTTCCTTTTTAAGCAGGAATCGCAAATAAAATCACAACACAGAATAAAATATTATTTTGAATTTTTATTATAAAAATGTGTTTTAACTCTTTTTTTTTATCTAAATAAAAAATATAAATTAAAAATTAATTTTTTTTTCTAAATCACAATAAATCACTTATTTTCAATTTATATTATTTATTAATATTAAAGATCGTTAAAGAAAGTAAAAATGTGTATAAATAAAAATGGAAATTTTATTATTTAATAATTTTGTATTTTTTTATGGCAAAAATTAGGTATTTTTAAATTTTGTAATACCATCAACAAAATACTGAAATTCCAGAATTATAAAATAACTATATATTATTTTCAAATTTGTCAAAACCTTTATGATGTTTAAATTTAGTTTGTTTTCTTATTTTCTTTATTGTATGCTTTATTCAAAAATGAATTTGTATTTTATTTTTAATACAATGTTTTTTTTATAAATACTGGTGTCATTATTTTTACCGTTAGTGAAAAAATCAATAATGCAGCATTGTCAATACCTTTTTAACTCACTGTGTAGAAAGAGACATAGCTCAAAAGATTAAAAGATATGTATAAACAGCTATTCATATTTATTATAATTGATTTCTATAATAACATCTTTTAAAAATGATAACTGCCTTAATATAATCGAAAGACATTCCTGGTTATAAGTTAAATGTAATACAATAATTACCAATAAAATATTTAAATAAAAAAATATGTGTATAAGCATTATAAGCTGACCCTGTCGTCAATATAAATATAAAAATCTAATATTGTTTTATAAAATATGATAAATATTAGTAATCATTTCATTATTAAAAAATATCTATTGTCTTGAGCAAGAATAGAAAGAACTTAATATTTTTCAATTTTAGAAAAATATAAATTTTATTAAACGATTAAATGATATTAGAACTTTTTTCTTAGATATCGAATTTACCAGCTGATTTACGCAGTGTGACCTTATGTGATCCCTCCACACAATAGCTTATCTTTATATTTAAATATTTATACTCTTATGGTATTTAGATATTTCTAAATATTTTTATAAATTTCAATTGTTTGTTTTACTAAAAGTATCGATAACGACAGTTGCAAGAAAATAATATATCGATTTAAGTTGTTTTATTTTGTTAGTAAAAAATCGATTTAAATAATTTAATCAATATTTGTTTACTTGGCCCCCACAACATAACCTCAATTCATAATTGGGCATGAACTTAAGAGTATCTTTATTACATACATGTACATAGATTTATGAATGTATGTATGTTTGTATGTTCATTTATTCGCACACTTTCAACGAGTCTTTTTTCCTGGCCATGGAAATAGACCGTACATACTCGTTTTCTCAGCAGGTTCCCAACTTTATGTATGCATACATACATACATACATACTTGCATACATGTATTTTTAGTTTGTGCCTTTGTATGTGTGGCATTATGCCGGCGCCATTACATTGCTTATGTGTGGGTGTGAGTGGCGCCAACATGGATACACACTCAGTAACACATACATACATACATTTCGACAAGTGCAAATGCATGCACACACATACACGTACATATTAAATGCAGATATGTACATATGTATGTATGCATATACATAAATACACCTAATACCTGCGATCGTCGTTTTTGGCACATCCTCGTTCTTCCACAACAACCACATTGCTCAGGCCCGCTGCGAAATTCTTTTACTTGTTGAATTTTCAGTTGAATTCGGATATGTGTTGGTTCTGAAAACACCGATACACACCTATACACACACACGCACACACACATTGACACAAGACAACGGCTCTCTTGTGCACTTGCTCTTGCGCTCTCTGCTCTTTCGACTTGTCAAACCGGCTGACAGACTAAACGACCGACAGACGGTTGCGTCGGTCTATCGTATCGTTGTTGTACTTATTGCTGTTGCTGGCGCTGTCGGTGTTCGTGTCTGTCTGATATAAGTTTATATTGGTGGCGCCATTGCGACGACGACGACGACGCCGCCGCCGACATCGTTACTATTATTTCTTTTATTACGTTTACGTCAGTGGCGCCCACTGTGGCGCCTGTGCCGCGTCTCGTCTCGTCGCGTCGCGTCGCTTCTCGTTGTTGCCCTGCCTTTGCGTTGCCTTTGCTTTTGCCTCTGGCTGGCACGCAAGCATTACTTGCTTGCTTGTTGGTATGTATGTATGTTTGTATGTACATATGTATGGATGTATGTGTATACATACGTATACATTCATAAATATATATGCTTGTGTGCGTCTGTGTGTGTGTTTGGAGCTGAGCGTGTAGTCGTGCCGTCATGTCGGCGGCGCCACTGTTGTCGTCGCGATAAGGAGCACAAGAAATGCCAGCGAGCCAGTCAGCCAGCTACGTACATGCATACATACATATGTTTGAATGTATGTATGTATGTCTAAAGGGGTCCCACAGTTTTGTATTTGGTTTTTGGTTTGTTAACTTGTAGCGCTCGCTGTCAGCGTCAGCGTCAACGTCAGCGTCAGCTGTGGCTGATGCTGCGCAGTCCGCAGTTTGAGTTCGCTTTTGCGATCAGCACATTACTCATGCGCCCTGTTACTGTAGTATTTATGCGGCCCGTTTGAGCTTTTCCAAAGCACTGATAAGAAAATTGGTATATGAATATAAATACATACATACATATGTATACTATACACATATACATACGCACATATGTATGTATAGGGTACAGGGTATTACACTTAAACTGTATGTCTCCGTTCAGTTCAAGCAACAAGTTCACTTGTTAAATTTTTGCGGAACAAACGAATAAAACATACAGTATTTATTTATTTATCAGTATTTTATTCATTTTGGTTTCGTTTCTGTTCATTTGAATTACCTTTGCATTTGATATTAGTTCAGTTCACTTGAGTTCCTTTTGAGTTCGTTTCTGTTCATTTGAAAGTAACTCTTGTTCGTTTGAGTTCATTTAAAATATATTTTCCTTTGTTAGATTTAAATAAATTCATATTTACTAATTTTTCAATTTAAACATATAAATAAAACACTTTTTTTTTTTTAAATTTGAGTTTATATAATTTATAAATTTTGTATTTTTTCTACCTTCTATAACGTTTTTTTTAAATTAAAATAGTTTTAAAAGGATTGACAATATGGAATCTTCGGCAACCGAAGATAGCTTTTTTTTTTGGTGCTTATTTTTTCTGTTTTTCTAGTTTATTAAACAATAACTAATTAATTTTTTCTCTTTTTTATTGCAGAGTGCATATCAAAGCTTGAAAATTACCGTCAGAAGCATATCAAGGCTAAAAGCCTAAAGGAAACTCTGATACAATTCGTGTGAAACGCGATAAAAATCCTAGTCAAAGTCAAATACATATTTTAGGGAATATGTTAGCGTAAAAGTAACAGTAACAGTAGCAGTAACAGTTACTGTGACTAATATCATAAGTCACATTTAATACCCCAACACCCCCACCGCACATATCAGAAAGTGATTTTCCAAGGACGTGCGTCTGTATAAAGTTGATCAATTCAAATAATGCGCATACGATAGGATCGATGTTACCAAAAAAATTGATGTCCCTCCATGATATTCCCAAGCGAAAAGAAAAAAGAACTATGGCGTTATGCGTCAAAAAACAATCCGCCGGCTACGTGCGATGCGGATGGGATACCGATACCCATGCAGCAACCACAGCTGCCGCACCCTCCACATCAACGCCACCCTCAGACAATGGCCAGCCGCTGCTGTTGCACGATGGAGGAATCTTCATCGACACCCCCGCCTCCATACAGCTCGATACCCTACTCTATAGACTGTTCAGGATGCTATCGCCTCAGCCACCAGTGTCATCAACATCATCATCATCATCTTCAGAGCCAGCAGCAGCTGATGTACCGCACAGATGCAGCAGTAGATGTGGACATGTCCGCCTCGGCGACCGAGGAATCGGATTTTTCCTATATCAAAGGTGGCTGCAGCTACGCAAGCTCTGGCGGCGACATGTTGAGCGACGAAAACGGTCTCTCTCCCCTGTCGATGCCGATGCCGATGCCACCTGCTTGTTATCCGGAACCGGCACGTTACTCTCCAACAACGACGCCCGCAGCGACTTTTGCAATGACGGCGGCGAACATGTTTCGCAATTGCTGTGGCGGAGGCGGACATTCGACAGACTCCAGCACAGGTTCCAATCCGAGAACGACCCCGCCAGCAAACAGACGCCATATACTGAGCCGTCAGTTGCGCACCTCTATTCCCACCTGCCCAATGCATCCAACGTTGCCCACAGCCGGAGCTGTAGCCGGAGCTGGAGCTGCAGCTGGAGCTGTATTACCGCGCCATCGCACACTCAACCAAAACTTCAATGCCCTGCTGAAATCGCTAAAGAACAAGCAAGTTTCCGAGCTGCTCCTGGCCGTGAAGAGTCGTATCGATCCTGCTGCGTCCAGTGTCGTCTCCAGCACACCGAGTTACCTGCAGTGCATACTCGTCAAGTGTTCCACGCCCGGCGACAATCAACAGCATGTGACCACGTGCCAGCTATTCTTCTGGTCCGATTTAAGGATGTCCACCGAACTGAGGCGTCTCCCCACTTGCCCCAGTGCACGCGATTCTGTCTACGTTTGCTGCAATCCATTGCATTGGTATCGGATAATTTATCCCATCGATTCAGGTAGGCCAACACTGGATTGCCTCTATTTAGTCCTAATAAATATATAAGTTGGCATTATTCTGGAAAGGAATTGTTTTAACGAAAACAAAATAAATAAATTATGTAGAAATTGTTTAGGCGCATTAAGGTATTTTTATTGTATTGTATTTAAATATAAAAATGAAATACCATATGGACGGTTTTAATGCAAAATTTTTAAAATAAACTTAAATCTCACCCTGTTTATACCTGAAGACTGGAAAAAAAGAAATTGAAATAAGAACATTTTAAACTCTTTATTGTGATCTCATTGGTTATTGCCTATTCTTCCAATCATTTTGGGCTCTTATTCCTTAATGTAAGATTTAATTCTGATGGGTTCAGTTTGGAATTGAAATGTGTAAATAAGATAGAAAAATAGATCGGAATTAGCGGTTTATAGCGGTTTTAATAGTGATTTTGGTTGTTTAAAACCGATTGTGATGGGATAGTAATTTTTCCAGACATACACTTTTCTCTGTTGTGGGGTTTTTCGAAAAACCTATATCAGCAAAGTTATTCAAAATATGCTAAAGTTCTGCCTATATAAACTGATCAAACCTTGAAAAATCAATTTCTTACACAATATTTTTAGTTTTTCGATTGAAAAACTGTTTTTGTTTTTCAAGATATCAAAACCAAACGTAGCCGTTTGCTATAGTATTATTATATATAGTATATTATATATATTACTGTCTAAATAATCTGAGCAATTATTATAGTAATCAGACTATTCTATATTATAGCCCCTAAAGGAATGATCGCCAAATATGCGATCTGCTCTCATGTTATGTCAACGCAACTTTTTATTAATTGCTCTATAAACTAAATTTAAAATTAAATTCTAATTTTAGTTCTTTGTTTATGCTCTACAATATTTTTATCAATCAGTAGTTTCGTATTTCTAAACATTTTTAATTTTTGGAACTTGGAACTCGTTGCTATAGTGAAAAACAAAAGGCAGAGCAATTTAAGAAAATCTTTGAAATTAAGTTAATTGAGTTTATATGTTAAAAAAAAAAGAACCTATATGTAATAACTTGCAGTCTGGAATAATGCCATTCAATCGTGTAGAAGAAGAAAAAATAATACTAGGGAAATTTTTGTATTCTGAAAAGAAGAGCATACTTATAGACTTTTTTATATGGATCTCACGCTATAGATTCCATAAAGGTCAACCAGTTTTTTTTCCTTCTTGATAATTTAAAAAAAAAAAAACACGTTTTTTCACAACATTATGATTTATTTGCTCAGAACTTAGTTTTATTCTGATCTATATATTTTAATCAAAATCGTACGACTATCAAATAGGAACAATCGGTCGAATTTAATTTATTTTTCAGTTAAATTAATTAAATATAGCTATGAGATGCCCAAGATAGCAGTTTTCTATCTTGTTTTTATGTATTTTGGGGCATAAAAGATTCCAGTAATTTTTATTCATTTCCAGTTTGCTCAGTTTAAATCAGATTTAATGAAATTACATGACAAATAAGTTTTTTATATAGAACGCATTGATTAAAGATTTGATGCTTACAAATAAATATATTTAAACATAATTTAATCAATGATCGAAATTTGCCGACAACTGCATATGTATCTATATATATTTATATTATATTACAGATACTTTATCGTACTATTCCTTAGTGTAAACTCACACAGATATATGTATGTACATATGTATGTACAAATGTATCCGTTCCTATTATTGTGGAATTCATAATGGCTGGCGCCTGATTCAGCCGCAGCTGTGCATCATTAAATTTTATTGCAAGTTGAGGTTGGGGTGGGGGTGTGTGTTAGCACTTTATTGAAATGTATCTTAGAGATACTTTACATGCACCATACATATATACAAATATTTGTGCATAAATGGATGCTGCAAAATTATCGATAGCGCCGTTACTCGGTTAAATATCGCATGAAGTAAATTAAATTTGAAAAGAAAATAAAGAATTATAATAATATATTTATTCATAACATGTCAAAATATTGCCGTTTAATTTTGAATTTATTTATTAATTAACAAAACAGCATTAATAATTTGCATTATATCGATATAAGCTAAAATTTCTAAATTAAATATAACCTTTCTCATTTATTATGTCTTTGCGCTCCTTTGTCCTGTACATTTAATACAAATTTTTCTTCTTCTTTTTTTATATATCATTAGATGTCATTTTGTTGTAGACTTATTGCAGTTCATGAGCGAACAGAAATGGATTTGAAATGAGCAATAAGCAAACAAGCGAACAAGCAATCGAACGAACGGATTACGAACGAAATGAAATAAATAAAACAAATGAACGAATTAAACAAACGAACTATTTTTAACCGATTCCTACAATTGAACTATAATGCACAACGAATGTTTGTAAATATAAATACAAATGTAAATATGTATATATGTATGCAGCTTACATATTTAGATGTTTTTATGTATGTTTGTATTTATATGCGTACTAATGGGGAAAGCGCCATACAAACGTTCGACCGACATGACGGCGACTAAATTCTTTTCAAAATAATTTGCGTAAATTTAGAACTTGGCGCCAGGAAATAATCAGGCGTCGTCGCCAACGCAATTGCCGTTCGTTGCGATTGCGGCTGAATTTTTTTTTATTTTATTTTATTATTTTATTTTTTTTTTTTGCCGGTGCGTTGAATTTGAATGCGTTGATGTTTGGGGGCAGTAAAGTAAACAGGAATGTTTAGGTTAACAGTGCGTGGCTAAAAGATATCCTATACACAAGTCTGAAAAGGCCAAAAGTGTATTAATGCATATCGTTCTTTAGAACAAACTTTTTTTTTAATATAAAATACGAATCAATTGCTAGAACTACAAAGCTATTGAACTATCGTAAAAGTGATATAAATCCTAAATATAAATTCGGTTTTAAAATATTTCATTATATACAGTTTACTTAAATGATATATTAATATCTATACTTTCGCTGCTTTATTGTGAAACTATGTTACAATAAAATCGTAATTTTTTGATCAATTTTAATACATTTTACATTTTGTAAAAGAAATAATGTGTTGTTTACATACTGTATGATTAGATGATAATTAAATTACTGATCGTGATGAAACTTAACACAAATATATATTTATCAAACTTTTATTCTTTGCAATTTGATTAAATTTAATTATACTCGATTTATAAGGGAATTACATTTTTATATAACAAGAAAGAAACGGCTATATAGTATATATGTAGTATATACCTTTGCAATGGTCTCCTAAGAAAATTTTGAATGTTTTTCAAACGAGCAGTTTTCGAAAGATTGTTCCTATGGGAGTTACAAGATATAGTGGTACAATTTTGTTTAAACTTAGTCAGATTGTACAAATCGTCATTCTACATCGATATACCAAGTTTGGTTTTGATATCTTGAAAAACTAAAAAATTATTTATACAAACAATTTCTTGAAAATTAAGTGTCTTCGATTGTTCCTCCATAGCTATATGATATAGTCCGATCGAGCTGATTTTAACATACAAACTACATACATTATCAAGCCTCATCTGTGCCGAGTTTCATCAAGATAGCTCAAAGACAAAGCCAAAAACTTTACTTAGAAACAGACGGACAGACAGGCGGACACAGCTATATCGACTCAGCTCATCGTCCCGATCAAGAATATATATACTTTATGGGATCGGAGACGTTTTCTTCTATGCATTACACATTTTGAAACAAAAATTATAACATCCTTTTGCAAGGGTATAAAAATCTTTCTGTCTTTTTTGTTTCATACCTGCCAAGCTATTTAATGAGTCTCTCTGCAGGGATAGAAAATCTCTGGTAGCCTTTCCATCGTTAATATCAAATTTCATAAAATTATGTTAATGAGCAATAAATGTTCACCAATCAACAAATTTTGTGATGATCCTAAATACTTTGAAGATATTTATTAATATATTTTTTTTTGTTTTAAAAAGAGTGTACATAATTGTACATACACATGTAGCTCAAGTCCAATTACTGTTCATCACAATGCAAATACATAATGATTGTTTTTGGTAACAACCGTTGTGCTCTTCCAAGTTGTCTTCGAAGTGCATGTTAGGAGAAAAAAAGCGTGTACCTCCCTGATACACGATGGTTGCTTGCTAAAGGTACCATAAACATGCTCTTGGAGGCATGGAAACGTGGTTCGTGCCGCGTTTACCTGTTCAACTGGCGACAGAAGGAGTAGGAGAAGGAGACGCAGTCGCAGTCGCAGCATCATCACAGTCTGCCCAGATACGATTCGACTGGGACGGGTTTTTTAATGATGGCGCCGAGCACATTAAACAAGTCGATAATGTTATTCCATCCACATCGGATGAGGGAACACAATTCTTGGAATTGTAGCAAAGGCAAAGCCAACCCCGGTTCGCTCGGGATGTTTATTAACAAAAGTTTGTGTGTTTATACATATGTGTGAGTGTGTGTGTTCTCCGTTTTTTCAGGAATTCTCGTAAAAAGTAAAGTTATGCGTGGCAACTTCAGCCTGATGAATGTGCACATACATAAATATATATCGGGATATGCGGGATCCAATTTTCTTTACCCATGCCGACTTCAATATAAAGTTAAATCTTCAAAAGGAATTTGTATCTTGACTGTAATATAATACATTAATTACCTTTTTAACTGATGTACAAATAATTGTTTGTTCCTATGTCAACTATATGATATAGTGGTCCGATCGGAGGCAATTCATTTTCATGAAAAGTTCCTTTTTATTTTTCAAGATATCAAAACCAAACTTAGAATATCGAACCAAACATACAATCTGACCAAGTTTGAATAAAATCGGAACACTGTATTATATAGCTGCCATAGGGAGAATTAGGTCAAAAATGAGTTATTCTATGCAAAAGCATTCAAAAGGATATATAGCTTGCTATATTTATAATCTAAAATAATGCGAATTTAACATGTTCAAATTTTATTAATTTGTACTGTATCATTTTTTGAAGTTTTTTTTAGAATACCAAATAAAATATTTCGGTAATTCCTGAACACTGCATTTAATTATTCAAAATATTGTTAGACTTTACATATGTAGAAATGTTTATACACTTTGTTTATAAAATGACAAAATATTCCTCGTTTTCTTATTTCCATTGAGTAGACAAAAAACTCAATTCATTCTGATATCGGCTCATCCCCTATTCTTTCGCTTTTGTTTTGGTTTTTTCTCTTTTTTTTTTTTTTTTTTTTGTAGAATCGATTCCATCAATCATAAAAAAATGTCGAATACAGCGAAGTGAGCAAAAATCAGTCGATTTTTTAGATGTAGCTATAGCGACTGGTCGAACGACCGATCGGACACGACGCCACACCACACAGTGGTTCACAATGTGAATGTCAAAAGTTCAAATTCAAGATTAATGAATTGTTAATATACATATACATATATATTACATTCGAAATATCAGTCATATTATTGATCGTCTGTCATTAATATGTCGTATAAGAAATAAAAATAAAACATTCTTATATTCATTATTTAAATTTATGGGGAATTCAATTTGTCCTATAGTTTTTACAGATGTGAACATATAGATCAGGAGTGCTCAAGACTTGATCGATTGGGAAGATCGATTGTATAGATTGTCGTACTTATTACGAACCTACACTTAAATCAAATTATCTACACCGATTAATTGATTTTTCAAATATTAGCAAAATAAACCTTGTCAAGAAACAAATTTTAAATATGAAATCTACTTAGTTAGAATTTTATCAGGATATTTATTAAAGTGCTGCCCCATTGCTTTTTTTTTTAAAGATGTTAATGTTTTTCACACAAAATAAACAAACAGGTAGACATTTTGATTGAATTTCATCAAATGTTGTTGCACTGTGCGCCGCTTCGTTTGGGTGATTAAGGCAAACATTGGAATTTTGCTGCTCCCTTCGTTATTGGTTTTTGGCTTGGCGCTTTCATTAGGTCTTCAAGAATTGTTAGATTCACGCAGAGGAGTAGAAGAAGGAGTTGTCGGGCGGGAGGCAGAGGCAGAGGCAGAGGCATAAACAGAGACAGAGGCAAAGGCAACGACAGCGGCAAGCAACCGTAATCAGGTTTAACTGGTACTCTGGGGCCGCCAAGTGAGTCGAGTCGCGTTACGTTGCGTTGCGTCGTCGTGTCGACAGCGACGCTGACGTTGACGCGCTGCCAGCAGCACTGCTGACGTCTGCAGCGCCAGCTTCCTCCGCTCCCAGCGGCAAGCGCAGCACATCAAACGATTTGTGCGCCAATAAAATGTCCCCCAGTGCTGCTGGGGCTGATATGCAAACATTATTTATTTTATTTTATTTATTTATTTTTGTTTCGCCGCGCTGATGTTTGGCCTGCCTGCGCTTAAGTTTGTATTTTGCTCTACTCTTGCATAGAGTATTCAAACTTAGCTGCAAATTGTGTAACACGTTGAAATGGGAACGGTTTTCCAACTCCACAAAGTCGATATACAGAATTATCGTACAACATTGAAACTTGATTTAGCATCTAATCGTGTAATGTAACATATTTCGGTTAGAAGCGATAAATAAAATATTTAAATTTGAAAAAATGAATTTAATAAAACAAACTATATTTTAAAATTGTATTAGAGGTAATCTGGGGATAGATAAGGGAAAGAAGTATAGCAGAGCGAACAAATTCGACTAAAAGGCAAATATAATTTGAAGCCATCTGCAGACTGATTTAAACCTATTGAAAAATAGGATTTTTATGAATATTTAACTTATTCATCAAATTATGCCATATTTAATACACATCTGTTCAAATTCAGAAATCATAATAATTATATATATTGTATTTATTTAATTGCAAGAATATTGAATCTTCGGCTTTTCGAATTCCAACTATTTCTTCTTTTCTTATTCTGTTTTTGCTGTTTTTGGCTCTGTTTCGGTTTCGGTTTCGCTTTGCTTTGCTTTTTGTTGTATTATGTCTGTATGTTTATATAAATTTTTTCGAATACTAATATTGTACTATTTTTGTGAAGCGTGATCTCATCTCGTACAGCTCGTCTTAAACACGCGCATTTTAACCCGTAGTCTTGGGTAGCCCCCAAACCGCTAACAATTTGTAGACCAAAATCTCCATTTATTACGCATCAGGATATTTAGATGGTTTTAAATATGACATGATAAATGTGTAAGGAAATAAGAAGAGAGAGACAAAAAGAGAAGAGAGTGTTTGCTAAGAGATACAGTGCTTCAAGTTTTAAAACACCTTTTTAAGCTAATCTACACTTTAGAATAATCAATCACAATTTGTAGTTGTGAATTCCGTAAAACCCTAAATACAGTTCCAATTCTTTTTGAAATTTTGAAATATATATATATACATATATATTTTTTTTTCATTTAAAATCAAAAATTTTAAAACATTCCGAAATAAATTGAAAATAGGCCTAGTATTTAAAAACTTTTTTATTATTTTTTCTTAAAATTAGAAAATTAGAACATTTTTGATATACATACAAATATCATTAAAACTTGATTTATATATTATAATAAGCAGTATTGGTATAAATCATTATATGTAATATAATAAAAAAAATAAAAATAAATTCGAAAATATAATATGTTTTAACTTTTGAATGGTATTTCAAAATTGCTTAATGTCAATTGATATGAAAAAAATAAAGAAAAATTTAAAAAAAGACGTCAAAGAATCTAAATTGTGTACAGTGTATCTCTAAGCCGAATACTCGATTTTTGTTTATTAAATTCATAGAATTTCGATTTATTAGTTCAAAAGAAAAAAAAGTTTCATCAAAATCAAAATCTATCTAGTTAATTTCACATTTTAAATTATGTATTGCAAAGTTTGTTTATTACCTTTGGGATCGTAGCATGTATCATCTTTGTTGATTAGTTTAATGTATATTATTGAGAACTCGTTTGTTTGGCTAATAAACTATATACTATATAAAACAACATCTTTTTACTGTCCACCGTTTGACATTTTGGGCTGAAAATGTGAATTGATGCAATCAAAAATATATTTTATTGTGTCGCCCCTTTCTAATTGATTAATCAATGCACTAAAACCTACATTAATGCAAATATATTGTCATAAAATGATTTTTTTTTTTATAATAAGTCTGATTTTCTTGGTAAGGATATATTTTGTATATTTACATATTTATGTATAAGTCAATAATATTTAATAGTCCGTTGAAAACGAATATAAATTTTTTCTTTAAAATAGCTAAATTTTGACATAAAAACTACTTGGTTAAATTTACTTCGATTGTAGTTTTATAACAATTTTAATATATATTAAATTAATAGAAACACTTAAGATAGGTGTAATAAGTAATGCAATAGCAAAAAATAAACAAAATATACTAGTAGTATTTGACGAAAATTATAAAAATATATGTTTATATGTCAGAAGAGTTGTAAAATTCTGTGTATACTGAAAATGTTAATGAATATTTAAGTATATTATTTACGAATTATGTAGATACATACTAATAAAAACATAAAATTAAAAACGATTAAATATGAATTAATTTAAATATAAAAGGATTTTGTCATGTTCGTACATACTACTATTATAATGATTTCTTTATTTCTAGAAGTGTTTCTGTACTTAGAAATCTAACGAAGGAAGTTTCTTAGTAAACTCGATAAACTCGATAGTATCGATAGTTTTCATAGTGTTAACTTAAACTTAATTCTTTAATTTTCTTTATATTCTAATAAAAAAATTAAGATTTTAATGCAAATAAGAAAATGTTTAAAACTATCGTTAGTATTGATGGTACCAATACCTACAATCGATAGTTTTGTATCACAAACTCGAAAAGTATTCACAATATTCTCTCTATTTCATTACTTTTGCAGATTCCGCACCGCCACCCTATCAGCGCTCAAAAATGCTGAGACTAAGAGATGCAGGTATGTAAGACTAAATGATTTGTGCAATGATGCGACTGAGAACTGATCAGTATTTCACAATCCTAGATTCCGAGGGAAACACTCAAAACATCGAAAGATCGACGGCAACCGCGTGGGCAGCGCAGCAGAGCAACTGCAGCCAGCACAGTAAAAGCATTTCTAGCATCATCAAGCAGGCGGAGTCGCAGTTGTATGTGCCAAGCCTCGAGTCTTTCACCACTGATGGCAAAGGTGAGTTGAATCCGCAAGAGCTGGTACGCTCTCTCTAGCTCTTTTGTTCTTATCGTTGGAGCAGCTTTAATAAGCACATTTCTGTGTTTGCGTTTATGTGTGCCCATTTAAGTTTACCCAGTGAACCAAGAAATGAGGGCTTAGAAAGAATTCCGCTTAATGCTTGCCAACGATTTCAGCAACGTTCGTTTTTGGAAATTTGTGTGTTTTGTGGATCTATGTATTTTCAATATTAACAAAGTCGAACGACCACAATTATTACCAAATTTTCACACTTTACAGGAGTGAATGCAAAACAATTGAATGTGGTTTAACATTGTAAAAAAAATAAACCTATAATAAATTCTTTGCAATATAAAAAAAAAATATTTGCAAGACACTAAATATATCTATTGCGACTTAAAGAAAACTTTTGCCATCATACAGTGATCTGAATGTAAAAAAAATCGTCCTCAGATCAGTTGGCGAAGTTTTAGCGTGCTGGGTACAAATATCTACATATGTATGCGTGTGTGTGTGTGTGGGGGCAAATGTGTGTGAGAGCTACAGCTGCGGTCGCGTGCGTGTGTTTGAGCACGCCGGCACGGGCCGAGTCAGGCAGGCAAGTTGTTCGTGGCGCCAGCTTGCCGCGTCAGGTCGTCACTTTCTATATTGATATTAACTTTTAAGCGAAAACAGCAAAAACGACACGAAAATAAATAATGAGCGAAAAACAAATGCAAACAGTGCGAAGCGAATGCGAATAAGTGAGGCGACCGGGGCAACGTCGTCGCTTCGGCAGCACCAGAAACCGAAAGAGAAACAACAGCAACAATCTTACGAAAGTTTTGTAGAGCGGCACCGCCGGACGCGGGAGTGGCTGTGGTTCGGTTGTGAGGGAATTGTGCTGGTTATCATCGGTCGGCACCACTACCAGCTACACGGTTGGGTCGGGGGCATACGGCGGAGGCGAGAGTGGCGTTATGACTATGATATCATTCATGGCGCTGCCGCCAACGCTGCCGTGAAACTGGACAATATGTTTTATTTTTTATTTTTTTTTATTTGTTACTCTCTTATTTATGGCATTTTCGAGGCGACAGAATGACGGAAAAGCTTTTGCCTTCGAATGCGCCGTTAGCTGAGCGCTGCTGCTAAAAATAGCTTCAAGCTTCTATCCCACAAATTAAAGAGTTTTGTAATTAAAATTTGTTCAAAATGTGTAAGGAGAGCTTCACTCTGCATGTCAACACTTAATTAAATCCAATTCAAGTGTAATACATTCACATATGTTTGTATATGTATACAATTTGTGTATGTATACATATGTAAACGCTCGTATACTCACATTTGTATCAATAAAATGCAATCGTGCTTTAAATTGATTAACCATGCTTTGCTAATAAAAAAGAATTAAAAATATCGATATATCGGTAAATATCGTACAAATGAACATAATATGAGATCTCACACATATTACGTTTATTTGATCGATATTTACCGATATCTCACACATATTACGTTCATTTGAACGATATTTACCGATATATCGATATTTTTAATTATTTTTTAGTAGCAAAGCATGGTTAATTAATTTAATAATAATAATTTATATTTTTATAATATACATTAAAATATAACACATTAATATGAATAATAAATGTACCATATAAATATTAAAATACAAGTCAAATAAAATACAGTTGCAAACATATCGATATATTTTGTTATCAAATAGTATCGCATTAATAAAATAAAAATAATCAAAAATATTATATACGAGTTGTTTCTAAGAATGCTTAGCTACCATAAGATTTAGAATTCAATAATATTGGAAGATAATAAATATTGTATATTTGAAATAATAGAAACTAAAACTAAAAAGTATAGAAAATTGAAGTAAAAAACCAAAGTACATCGTAAAGCAATTGCTTCCTCCGAGAAAAACCCAAATAAGTGTATTTTTTTTCTATATTTTTGATTTTGGAGCCGTAAGAATAGTTTGAATTTACGTTGGAATATTCGAATTTGGTATGGAAAGAACTTCTTGGGGATAGGCGGGATAGCAACGACATGTGTGGCCACCAAGCAGTTTACACTCTGTGCACACAACAAACACACATACACACACACACACACATGCACAGGTAGAATATAAAGTATTCTAAATTTAAAGATGATCTAGTAGAGCCCGTAGATGCGCACTTCTGTATGTACTTATGTATGCATTTATGTGTGACCGAACGAAAATATAAAACAACGCCCGAACGGCGCTAAGAATCCCAAAGAGTCGGAAAACCCGTACGGACGGATGCCCCTCATCGATGGCGTGTGCCGGAGCAGGCGGCATTGGGCATTGGCGCCAAAGCAGTGGCAGCGCCCCGCCGAGCCCGTGCATTCCTGTCCCATCGTCGTCATCATGGGCGAATTGCAAGACTATGCAGTGCACAGTGCATACCGCGAGGGTGGTTTGAAAAATATACTATTTAGCTTGGCTAAGAAAACAAAGCATTTTATCGCTAGATTGATCAAGTATGATAGACCATTAATTCCGAAAGTTGCAAATATTTACAGTGGGTCCCATTTCATTTCGTGCAAAAAACTATAAGAGATATCGAAATAATTTAAATGTAGTATTCTTAATTATTAATTTTAGATTCTAAATAAATTAATATAATATGTGGCAAATTCTTCCTTTTACTAAAAAAAAATGGCCAGAATTGTAATTTTGGAAAACTTTTTCGTCCACTGAATCATTCAAAGCACTATACCCGAGATAATTCGGACCAATATCGGCACAAACGCTCCCAAGCTCTGGAGCTCGATAGATGGCTTCCGCTGAACGTAGTGCATCCCGTTTGGATAAAATATGGTCAACTCGAACTTTTCAATAAAAATAAGTCATCCCAGATCAAAATCGGTCGAGTTTAGTGCTTCTTGTCGAAGTTGAGTCGACAGATATGCTTCCCATTACTCATGAGAAACTTTTTTTTTGTACTCGTGGAGCACAAAATAAGGTGGGAGCCACTGTATATACGAGTATTATAATAATAATACATAAATCTTTTGTTATTTTCTATTTAATATTTAATATTAAATATAAATAATAAATTATTTATTTCTTAATTTTAAAACATACAAAACTACGATATTCTTTCCGACGTTCTCGAAACTCGGAACATTAAGTAACAGACTTTAATTTATCATGTCTAGATAAAATGGACACATCGCATCTTACTGATCTTTCTTATGTAAGCTATAAGACTAATATATTTTATATCTAATTTTGATCAGACTTGGTTTGATTACACTATGCAACATTATTTTGTATCCCGGACGTTTGTAAATTGGCTCACTGATACCGAAAATAAAATTTTGTTTACATATAAATCGGCTCTAAAAAGTACGGGCGACAAACATTTTTTTTTAAGTTGTTGCTAAAAAGTCTTTCATTGTTACAATATATACACAGTATTCCAATTTCGGTGGTCACTGGTCAAATTATTCAGATTATAATACTACAGCGATAAGTTAAGCTTTGGTATCCTAAAAAACAAAAAAGGGTTTTTTGATAGAAGAACCTAAAGAAGAACTAAAGTGGGCTGTATGAATAAGACTTTTTCATTATTTTAGCCCAAAATACCTACAAGTCCTCAATTTTAAGGTTTTTCAAAAAACCAACAGCAACAGAGGATTAGGTCGAAGTAAAAATAATCTAAAATCTACAAAAAAAAAGGTTATGAAACCGTCATGATACTGCGAGAAACTAATAACAAAGTTCGATTTCTAAGGATAGCTAATTTCGGACATGTTTTTTGACTTACACAGGGGTTTTTAAACATCGTTGCCCAGCCAAAATGTCGAACTAATAAATCATCATTTGATACCAATTCCAAATAATGTGCTTTAAGTAATCGTTTTCTTATAAAAACACGTGTTTTTTCGAATTGAATAAAATATGGAATGGATAACTATTGACTCCACCCTCGCATGTATATATGTAAGCTTACGTTGTGCATATGTACATACTTACATATGTTATATACATACATACTCTATGTACATTGTACACACATAGTCAGTGCGCTTGTACGTTTGTTTGTTGGTTCTTATTCTGTTCTTCCTGTTTTTGTTTATTGTAATTCGATTTTAAACCAAATCATGCAAGAAAACTTTTCTTTGGCCACCTCTGGCTCCGCTTCGCCCTGATCATTGGTATAATATTTCATAATTTAAGGAATAATATTCTCAGACGCCCGTTTTAGATATTTTATTTATTTTATTTGTTTTTTTTTTGCGATGTTTCTTAATAGGAAAAACACTTTTTCGTGGCCATGACGCGTTGCAATGCGACGACATCGTCGGGGTCGGCGTCGACCCAATTAGATAAACTATGTCTAGGCGCCATTTGACAGACGGCGCCATAACACCTCTACACACCTGCCCAACCTCTCATTCCCTCTCTGACGGACCATGGTCAGCAAAAATAACCTCTATCCCCCCTTTCTCCTAATGCATATAAAATAGAGCATTCTGCGGATTTACCATATGAGTTTTTGTAGTATAATAGTATAATACGTGTCAATTTATATTTTATTTTGGAGATGAACAACAAAATTTACCACATTTAACATGTATTATGTAAAATGAGTAGAAAATTACTTTTAGACTATATAATTAATGCAAACTTGAACATTTTATTATTTTGATATCTCTAATAATAGTTTGGGAGATATAGCCTCTCGAAGTTAAACTATTGTATGTATTTATTATTGAGCAGTATCAACAAACGAGTCGATCTCTGGAAATATGTTCATAACATACTAAAGCATCCCCAGAAAAAAAGTAATCATCTATACAGATGATAATGAGTGTATTTAGTTCTATTTTAAGTACTTCCTGCTTCTTATCATTTGCACAAATATCATATCCATGCATAAAGATTAATAAATTTTGATGCTAATCAAGAACATATGTATATACATCATACATATACCAGATACGTATGTATCTACATTATTTACCTTTTCGCTCATTTTATTGCCAGTCTTTAACTTATAATTTCACATTATTTTGCTCGTTCTGCTTTTAGCGAGCCGGAATCTAGGTAAACATAAGCCAAAAGGCGCCGGCCCATTTACGTAACGCTGTGGCGCCAAAATTATTACCATTAAAGTCTATATATGTACATATACCTACACATATATATAAATTATATATATATATATATATATATATACTAGTGGCATGAGTGTTAGAGAATGAATTTGTTTGGGAGAGGCCTCTGCGTGTGTGTGTGTGTATGTGTGAGAGCTGTTTGCGAGAATTTCGCAGTTCGATACGATCTTTCATGGGGATTGCTCTCTGCCAAGTGTTACAAATCCGAAATTCGCAAGACATTAAGTGTACAGTGTCTAAGGAAAGTTTTCATACGATTTACTTTTCTGCTACCCGATCATTTTTTTTTCGGATTTTAAAAATTAAAACAGTATATAATATTTATAATTTGTTATGGCATTAGCCAAAAGCTTATTTTTTTTTTAGTTTTACATTTCAAGAAAGATTTTTAAACATAATAATATTCTGCATTTTGGTTTAAATCTGCAAATTACAATTTCTAAATCAAGAATTCCATTGATATTAACTTACTAAAATGGAAATAAACTCCAACTTCTTTTCATTTCGATATCCACTTTGTGGAATTAAGTATTTCTTGAGTATTTCGAACTTCACTTTAGACAATGGGAATTGAATTATTAAATCCAAAATATCTATAAGAAAAATTTACCTAATTAAATAGAAAAATAGTATACAATCGATAAAAAAAAAAACAAATTAACCTATTATACACATAGAAAGCTCCTTTATATATACATATATCGATAAATATTCATAATGTTTTCTATCAATATAATTACTTTCAGATCGCAGCGCTTGCTCTAAGATGTGGTGCCAGATTGCCTATTGGGAGCTGGCCCAGCGGGTTGGCGAGTTCTTTCACGCCAAGAAACCGGCAGTCAATATCTACGCAGAAGGGCCAGTTGATGGCGCCGGAGAGAGCATGTGTTTGCGTGATTTGTGTGGCAAGCGGCCCTCATCGGATGTGGTGCAAAACACGCGCCAGAAGGTGGGACTGGGTAAGTACTTAGTTAATTGAAGGCTTGAATGCAATGCAACTTACACTGGCTTTTACAGGTGTTACTTTGAGTCTGGAGTGTGGGGATGTCTGGATTTACAATCGCAGTAATGTGCCGATATTTGTGGACTCGCCTACGCTGGCCGAGCGTTTGGATCGGGTCTGCAAAGTGTTGCCTGGCTACTGTTTAAAGGCCTTCGAAACACACAGGTGAGTGTCTGATTTATTGTCTAAATACTTTTATATAACAAACTTCTTTACAATATTGCAGGGCTCAATGGTTGGCTTGCAAGCAGACGCAGCACAACCAGCTGGGACCAATCGATCGGTTTAGCATGAAGATTAGCTTCGCCAAGGGCTGGGGTAACGCTTACAGGCGGCAGGACGTCATGGGTTGCCCCTGCTGGCTGGAAGTGCATTTCAGTCATCTGCGGTGACAGTATCAGCAGCCGCTGCTGAAGGGTGCCAAATGCACCACGGCAGCAGCAGCCGCAGCGCTACGTTTAGCCGAGCCCATCTGCACCAATCCCATATGTTGTAGACCAAATGTGCTACGCAGATCACATCAGCTGCTCCAAATGATTCAAAGGCTGCTCACAAGACTGGGCAGCAAGGCATGCACACTGAGACTACAAGCAATTGGAATGAGGAGCTTTAAAACGCAACGACAACCGGACTAGCAAGAGGCAACTATTTATATTTAGTTGGGGCAACAATGGACTGCAAATGAAATACTTTTAAAAGTTTAACTTAATTATGAAACATGTTTCAATTAATTGCTAAATGCCACATCGAAATTAACTTATGTATAAAGCATGCGCGATGACGGAGTTAGGAGTGTTAAATTCAAATAGTAATTGATTGTTAAACATAGCTAAAATTGAAATCCTGTGATTCACTCTATATGTACATATGTATACATATGTATGTATACACATTGTAGTTGTATGTACGGGCGCAGACAAGTGCAACTATTTATTTTAAATTGTATGTATGTATAAATACTTAATTCAACACCATAAAACAGGTAGATTGCAGTTTCATTTTATGAAACGAAATATTAAATCTTGCAATTTAAAAATAACCTTTAACTCAGCGTTAAATCATGATATGATTATGCATATTTTTTTGGGACTTTATATTAAATTTCCAAAACGAATTCAATTGTATAAAAGTTGTAAAACTTGTCAAGCTTTATGATGGATTTTGCATTAGAATATTATATTTTAGTGGGAACTTTAAAGTACAAGTACAAATTAAGTTAGCCCGATTTTAACAATAATATATAAACACACATATTGGACATATGTTTTGTCACCTTAAATGATCATGCTCAAACATTATTATATTTTATGTTGATATTTTGATCGATTTTCTTAAACTTTCGTTGAATTCACTTTTTAGTTTTCATCGAGCCGAGAATCCCAAACTCAATTGCCTTTCAATTAAATGGAAATGCAAATTTGAGCAAATCTAAGGCATTTTGTACTGCACTGAAGAGGAAAAATGTTTGATTCGTTTTCCACGCAAATTTTTATGTTTTAAATTCGTGCGCCCACTGTAAATAATGTTGCCGTCCCGCTTACCCCTTGGTATTGCCTATACATACATGAGTACATTAATTACATACATACATACATACATATGTACACATGTACATCTTAATTCCAAAAATTTATTATTACAATAACCATAATGCCCTTTTATGAAAGCATAAGTACATACGAGTACATAGTAAGGAGCTGATTTTAAAAACTGCTTGGACTTGAGTCATTTTGAACTAATCGAAAACATATATACATATGCATATGTTTGTACATATATACATTTGGACTATATTCAAAATGATCAATTATTTAATCAGCGTTAATAGTTGTAGCTTTACTGTTAAGTTTTAAGAAATATTTTGTAATAAAATTTCAATATATTTACAAAAATTTGATTTTTACTGTCATTTTTGTATTTGTTATCGACTCAATAACCCCCAATGCCATAATTAATATTAAAAGAGTTTGTAACTCAGTTAATTTGTATGTACATATTATTTATATTTTTTATCATTTATTTAAATTTTTAGTGCCTTAAAATAACCTTTTTAGCACTAGTGACAAATATTAAAATTATGAAACAAGAAGTTGACTATTATATCTTCTACTCTACTAGCTAGTAAAAATTTATTTAAATTTATACTTAGTTGATTTTAATAACTTATTTTAATGAAGGTTGATAAGACTTGATTAAAAAAATTGATAACTTTATTTTTATGCTACGTTCAAGGTACACTACAATTGAGGGCTATACAATTATTTCCGCAGTTTTATTAACAGTTCATATAGGGTCTTGAATTAGCGGTTATTTAATTGATAAACTTGTGGTGGTACGATATTACGACTATAGAAAGAAACGCAGATATATTGGTTGGAGTTCCAATACTTTTCCTGTTGAGTTTTGATTAGGTATATAAGCAAATCCTTCAGAGTTACGATGTCAATGTAGAATTCAAGTTTTGTACGATATTACAGAGGTTACTTTCAGCTTTGCATTGCCTTCATATTTGTTGGGGTTCAAGTACTCAATAACTTAATTATTTTCTAGATATTGGGCTTTGAAGTTATAGCTCTACATGTTAAGTAACTTTAGATGATTAGAAAATGAATGTATTCATTTTGTGTAATTTTAAAGAAAACTTTTCTTTGTAAGTAATTGCAGAAAATCGGCAATCTCAGCTCAAATTTTAATTTACATCTGATTCGGTCTTTTAACTACTTAAATATCTTATTTGTCCCAATGACATTTTCCAGGAAATAGTACACTGTGGATAAAATCATTCTAAGTTCATCGGAAGCTTTAACTAAAGGCTTGCACACCCAATAACTAGTTTTCTAGTTTTATTCAAAACGGTTTTATTTATATTAAATGAATGTCTTAAACAAAACTTAAATCTTTTTAAATCTGCTATATAAGGTTGTATTTAGTACTTTTAAAACACCAACCAATTATATAAATTGTTCTTGATCACCATCAATCGCCGAGTTGATATACGTATATCCATTTGTTGAAACTTGCCGATTACAAAAAAAGATTTTGAAACACTTGTATAAGTTTAATAAATTTAACTTTTACTAAGACACATTCTTTAACAAGTATATATAGTCATAGCATTATGAAATTATATATATATATATATATATATATATCTTGATTTTCAAAATTTACAATATTCAAATTTATTCAATAACATAATCCTGATCGAAGTCATATTTATCCGCTTTGGACGTTGACGCCCCTAAACTAAAGTTATCCAGCACGTCGGTTATCTTCGAAATTTTCTTCTCGTTCCGAACATTTTGTTTCTTCTTCTTTTTCTGTAGCTCTTTAATGTTCTTGTTGAGGGCTTGATTTTCTGTAAAATAGGCACTAGATGTTAGATAATGAAAATTTAAATGCTATTCAATTGCTTACCTTCTAGAAGAAGCACTGGATCTAGTTTCTCCTTCTTAGCGTCGTCCAACTTTCTCTTGCGGCCCTTTGATGACGTTTCCTGTTCTTCTATAACTGGGGCAACAGTTTCTTCTTGTGGTACTCTCATTTCCAGTGGCCCAGTAGACGTTATTTCCATAATATCATCTGCTTTCTCAGGACATTGGTTCAGTATGTCTGTCTCCATCGACTCAAAGTTGTCCACATCAAATTCTCGAGCCTCTGCGTGTACAATTGAGGCACTTATGTGAACATTTGTATTTTCCTGAACTTCAGGCGGTTGTGTGCAATATTTGATCTTTCCAGTGTTCCAATCATTCAGCACACTACGTGCGGCTGCTACAACATCGGGAACACCCTTTTTCAAAAATTTACCTGAGAATTAAATAGATACTTTTATGATTACTGTCATTAAATTAAGAGCGCTGACTTACCCATTCTGGCCGCCTTCTTGGCAAAGAACTCTTCGAAAGTATCGTAATTGGTAATATCGTACATTTTACAGAAATATTCTTTGCTGGCTCTTTTCAAAACACTCTCTGCTATGGTAAAAGGATCCTTGACATCTCCCACACGCTGGGCGTTCTTTAAAACGGCGTGTGAATTCTCACTGTTGCCACTGGCATTACTGGTAAACACAATACCAGGACAATCAATTAGCTTAATCTTTGAATCAAGCTCAACTTCTTGCATAGCTCTGTAAAAAGGCAAACAACAGTTAGTAATCACATCTTTTGTTGTTAATAAAAGTGGGTCAGAATAGTCTCCTTCGATGCATTACACATTTCGGAACAAAATTATAATACACTTTGCAAGGGTATAAAATCTCATTCAAATGAGTTTTAAGTTTTTTGTAACTATGCTGCGAAAAATATTTAAATTCAAGTTTTCCGCATCCTTTTCTAGTCTGCGTAAAGCAGACTGATGTTTACAAATATAAAATGATTTAAGTCTGACATTTTCTGCTGCTTGATTTTTTGTATCCTAATACTTATGTCTTATTAACTAATAGTTTAAGCCGTTACCGATCACTTACTTGGTCACACCGGGCGTGCTCCCAACCATACATGAACGTCCACGGGTTAATGAGTTGATGATGGAGCTTTTGCCCACATTGGGTATGCCAACAACTCCGACACGAATTGATGTTTTAATGCCTTTGTTGCGGCAGTAATTAGCCAGCATGGACATAAGCAGCTCGGCTCCGATGCACACTGAGCCCTGCATGGCTTTCTCACTCTTCATTTCGCGTAGCTTACGACGGCCCAGTTTCGAGGCTTGATCCTGGGTGGAGGCCTTAAAGGCTGTCACAGGTCCGCTGCGCCGGAAGTATTTGATCCAATTGTTTAGGTTTTCCCTAGGCACAAGATCTGCTTTATTCAAAATGAGCACCAGCCTTTTATTGCCAGGCGCAGCGCGCACTGCACGCTCCACCTCGTTGCAGCGTGTGCCTAAAGGATCGCGAGCATCTACCACTTCTAGGACAACGTCTGCATTTTCAATAACCTTGCGAAATTCTTTGAAGTACTGCTTTAGAGACTGCTCTTTGGTTACGGCGTTTTTGTATTTCTTTTCATTGCCGTCGGCAGCTTCGTTTTCGTGCATTATACCGTGAACTGTGCCCCGCATGTCAGCATCTTCAACCATAGATTCCAAACTCTTGAATTTATTCTGATCTCGCTCTGTTTTGAAGGCATCGCGGCGGGCTTGACGTTCTGCCTCCTGGCGTTGTTTGGCCTCCTCCACCTCTTTGAGTATATCATCTTTAAAGGGGCAAATGTTTGGAATCTGTATCAATTTCTGTTTTTTACTGCCCTTCTTGGAATTCTTCTTGGCCTCGCGACGTTCCTTGCGGTTGTGTTCCCGGACTTTTTTGTCAATTTTGTGCTTCAGTTTACCAGTCAAACGTTTTGATTTTTTTGCTGCAAAGAATATTTAGTTAGTGAATTGGATTTAATAGCCCCATGGACAATACACTAATATAGACACTAACTCTTTAATCGTTTAAGAGCCATGTTAATTCAAATTCCAAATCACACTAAGCGTTCAAACACGTGAAAATAAATGGTCTTCTTCTTCGCATACGCATTGACCATTCACAAAACAAACGCCTTTTAATAGCAATATACAACACTGAAAATTGTGCTATTATCACTGCTGCCACTCAAATAATAAAATTTATTTGTACCAAATATTAAATGCTTTTAAGGCAAAACAAACAAATATATTGTGAATTCATTATAACATATATTTTATTTAATTCTATTTTTGATATTGTCTCTATTGCTTTCACCCTTCAGAAAAAACTTAACTACATACAATTTAAAATTTTATTAACAAAAATTAATAGTTCCTTTTGAATAATTCGGTAATTATTAAATAAATATTGTTTCTGTATTAAACTACATACAATTTTTGTTTAATACAGAAACAATATTTATTTAATAATTACCGAATTATTCAAAAGGAACTATTAATTTTTGTAAATAAAATTTTAATATTTCTAAATTCTTTAAAAAAAACATCAACAATATTGCCTTTATTAAAAAATCAATTTAAATAAAATCAACAGTGACAAGCGAAAAATAAAAGTAACAGTTTTGGTGAATTTGCAATACATATGGCAGTTGCGATGATAGCGTTGCCAGACTTTTCAAAGCCTCGTGATATAATAACACAAACTTCCTTTGTTGATTATTTATATTGCATAAATATGTCAATGAAAAGAACATTTTTAGCTGGTATCCAGTATATAAAGCAATGTACGCAGTCTGCGGCAACGTCAAGGATCGCGAATGTACACACAAGCGCATATCTGAGAAAGGCAGAGGATCGTAAGGAAATGCTGGCCTCCCTACCGGCGAAAGACGAGGGCACTACTGGCGAGAAGTCGGTCGATATTGACACGCTTATTAACAAGTATGTATAAACATGAATTTATTATTTGTTCTTAATCTAAATGTAATGTAATTTGTTCCATAATTACGTCCACAGAAAGGCCAAGTTCTTTCCGGATGCTAGCACGGCCACACAGCTCTTCAATGGAATACCATTCAATGAATTGCCTATTTGTAACATACGTGTGTCGTCCAACAACACAATTATTTCAGTAACGGACTATAAAGGCAAGTTTTGCAAGTTGCTTTAATAAAAATACAATTAAAGTTTTTACTACTGTTAGGTGTGCCAAGACTTATACGGTCCTGCGGAATTGAAGGTTTTAAAAATACCAGAAAAGGAACAAACATTGCCGCACAAGCAACAGCTGTTAACATCAGCGCAGTAAGATGTAATATTAAATTAATTTGGTGTTTGGTTTTCTAATAGGATAATTAATGATTTTAGAAAGCAGTTGAACTTGGCTGGAAAACAATACGCGTAAAAGTTCGTGGCCTGGGTCCTGGACGAATGGTAAAATTTTTCTTTAGTTAGCACATTCTAAACGTAGTAATATTATATATTTTAGTCGGCTATTAAGGGATTACAAATGGGCGGTCTTAATATTGTTTCTGTTACTGATAACACGCGAGTATCCTGGAATCCGCCAAGACCCCGAAAACAGAGAAGTCTTTAAATGAACATGAATACAATTTAATTTGCACAATATGTATATTTATAAATTAAAAATAAATAAATAATTGTGTTTATAAAAAAATTCAGTTTTATTATATTAAATGGAATATTAGACGTAGTACTTGAAATGAGTTTTAAACCCCATTAAGTATATTTATGTATAAACGCATGTTCCTAGTCAACTTGGTATAAAAATGGCATTTGTGAAATATTTTGGGTTTCCAGATATTCTGCTCAAACTTGACTAAAAACCATCTGGATCGGATTAAAATTTTAGCATATTTGATTATATACCTATATTAAATTTGATTATTCATGCGAAATTAAAATAATGCAAAATAGTGCAACTGAAATATCTTTTTGTCTTTTTGAATTATGTTAAGGGCAATTTTTAATAATATTTAAAGTTTATATTTAATTGACACTATTTTGTCTGTGATTTCACTTAATTGTCAATTTTTTATTATACAAATTCTATATCTAAACATCACATTTGCCTTATGATAATCTTAAATATAAGTATTGTAAGTGTTTTAGGTTGATTACAACGTTAGTGTGTAGAGAAATTTGCCAAGAATAACAGATTAGTCTCGTTTTTGGAAGTGTGTTTAGTTGTGTACACGTTCACTTGCGTAAATGGACGAGTCTCTTTTTGTTTTTGAATAAGCTACACCACAATCAAGAGTTTTGTAATCATTTTCGCTGTTGTGGATGTGAAGATGACTCAGGAGAGTTGATCTGTTCGCAAAATCTTTTGGGCACTGAGAACACTTGTATGGTCGTTCACCAGTATGAGTGCGAAGATGTTGATTAAGGCAAGATATTTGTCTAAAAGCCTTCGAACAATGGGAACACTTAAACGGCTTTTCTCCAGTGTGAATGTAGGTGTGACTCTTGAGTGTTGAACCGCTGGCAAACGCCATTGGGCACTGGCTGCATTTGTAGGGGCGTTCACCAGTATGAATTCGCATGTGTCTCGTAAGATGATCGATCCGATAGAATGCTGCCGGGCACTGATCACACTTGAATTCCTGTGCCTTAGTGTGAAGTCGAATGTGTGAGTAAAGATTTCTTCGAAGATCAAACGCTTTTTCGCAGTGGGAGCATTTATACTGGTTGGAAAGCTCAGTTTTTCCGGTGAGCTCCTTGCCTTCAGATGTTTTGTTTGAACAGGCTATGAAATCAGAATTGCTGTGTTTTTCACGCTCGCCTATCGATGGACTTCTGCTGCATTCCCTGTAGTTCCTTTGTCTAGTTTGACGGATCGTACTGCGAGGGTTCGTTTTTTTCGAGTTAGAATCATGTTCATCAAAATAGCCATTTGTTGGAGACGAATTCGATAGACAATTCTGCTTTTGCTCCAACTCATCGCCCCAATCTGTATTGGCACTGTCCTCGTTTTCCGTTTTCATTACCATTGTGCAGCTAACCTCTATTATGTCAGGCAAGTCGATTTCTACTTTGTCATTCGTTGAAGTCGAATCCTCTAGCAACGTACAGCTCTTCTTTTGCTTTAATTCGTTTCCTAAGTCTGTTTCCAGCAGATCGACTTCATCTTCGGGATCACATTTCATCACCTTCAAGATTAACAACTGATGGCTCTGCTGAAACTTGAGCTTGAATTTGAATGCAAGTTGGACATTTAAACCGCATGATACGCACATCTTCTGTGGCAGCTTATCATTGCGCTGTACCTTAAAGTCCACGAACTCATTTACCATATCCGCCAGGCTGCATTGATAATCGGGCAATGGACGTTCGGAGAACATGTCCACCAAGTTCAATGAGCTGCTCATACAAGCGCGGCATATTTCCATATTTTTGATTTTAATTTACTTAAAATTGAACGACGCGTTGAGGGTATTACCGCTTTAAAAACAACGATTTCTGATACATATTTTTCTATTTTATTATAATTTAGGGGTTGTTCTGCGTTGTAATATATCAGTGTGTAGAGATGAACGATGTTCACTCAGTTGTTACTCGTCACGAGTATTTGTAAGTAACGAGTCACTATCTAACTAACTTCACGTTTCTAAGGCTTGTCATTAACAAGAGAGTATACTCTTGTGCTAACAAATGCAATTATTTTGATTAAATAATAACTAAAAATTAAGAAATTAATTGTTTTCGACCAATATTTATAGAAAAAATGGGAAAAGCTACTATTTTGAGTTCGTTAGAGCGTCAGAAAATAGACTTCTTTCACTCACAAGGACTATCAAATAGAAATATTGCCAAACAGATAAAGCGCAGCTCCAGAACTGTTGACAGATATTTGAAAGATCCGGAGGAATATGGAGAACACTTCAAAGGGCGAAAAAAAGCGCTAACTTCCCGAGACGAACGTAAAATTGTTCGAATTGCTTCCAATTCGACTAAGTCAGCAGCTAAAATTAAGGAATTAGTCGGAGTAGACGCAAGCCTTTCAACTGTTCAGCGAACTATCAGAAATGCAACACATCTTAAGCGTCTTAAAATCAAGAAAAACCCACCTCTGGATGCTAAACGCAAGGAAAAGCGGAAAAAAGTGCCTTAATTTAAATAGCTTTGAGAAAATGTTTGAAAACAGAATTTTGTTAAGTTTGTATAATCTTTCGAATAGTATACTTGAAGAATCATTGAATAACCAAGGTTTCTGCATTTCAACTTTTTTTTAATTGTATTCAAAATAAAAGTTATAAAATATTTTGTATTGTACATAATGGTGCGTCTAACCTATTGGCCAGAGGTGTATATATATATTTTGAAACATTAAAATCAAAGGTGTTCACCATATTGAAAACAAAAATGTTCATATTTGAAACAATATAACAAGAGTTGCAGATATACAGAATTCGCTGTTTATTAACTAACAATATTTATGATACAATTATAATACCTCTAAAGTTACTGGGGAAAAAAAATATGTTAAGTTCAGTTTATGAATTTTGAGAAGTGATGGCTTCAAGATTAATTCTCGGTGGCAGAGCACCAGGAAAGGCGTTCCTCATAAAAGCACATTAACATTTACGTTTGGTATAGAAGATGGCACCATCTCTGCCTAATCAACACCCTTGAACTAAATTAAGAACGTTATGCGACCGTTATTATCCGACGCTTCCAGAATTTTGTCAGCATCTAGGCCCCTGTCAAAATCAGAGCCACCAACCGAGATTAAATCGGCGGGGTCTTCCTAACCCTACGTGTTACTATTAAGTTACAAGGGTTGCTCTCATGTTTTTAGCCTTGGTTACTATCGCGATGAAGTACCACGTTTTGTCACTTTGAAAAACCTGTTCAATGAATTCAGTCGTAAACGTCCTTCGTTGCTGGAATATCGTGAAGGCCGTGCAAACAGTTGGTCGTCAAAATTTTCTCTCGATTGATCCTTTTGTTTTTTTTTATTAAATATTGATCACGTTGCAACTGTTCCATTAGAGAAACGTAGGATATTCAGTGATATTTCTTTGTTCCAGACTATTAAAAAATATATAAAATATATATATATAAATATATAAAATATTTTGTATTGTACATAATGGTGCGTCTAACCTATTGGCCAGAGGTGTATATATACATTTTGAAACATTAAAATCAAAGGTGTTCACCATATTGAAAACAAAAATGTTCATATTTGAAACAATATAACAAGAGTTGCAGATATACAGAATTCGCTGTTTATTAACTAACAATATTTATGATACAATTATAATATCTCTAAAGTTACTGGGAAAAAAAAATATGTTAAGTTCAGTTTATGAATTTTGAGAAGTGATGGCTTCAAGATTAATTCTCGGTGGCAGAGCACCAGGAAAGGCGTTCCTCATAAAAGCACATTAACATTTACGTTTGGTATAGAAGATGGCACCATCTCTGCCTAATCAACACCCTTGAACTAAATTAAGAACGTTATGCGACCGTTATTATCCGACGCTTCCAGAATTTTGTCAGCATCTAGGCCCCTGTCAAAATCAGAGCCACCAACCGAGATTAAATCGGCGGGGTCTTCCTAACCCTACGTGTTACTATTAAGTTACAAGGGTTGCTCTCATGTTTTTAGCCTTGGTTACTATCGCGATGAAGTACCACGTTTTGTCACTTTGAAAAACCTGTTCAATGAATTCAGTCGTAAACGTCCTTCGTTGCTGGAATATCGTGAAGGCCGTGCAAACAGTTGGTCGTCAAAATTTTCTCTCGATTGATCCTTTTGTTTTTTTTTATTAAATATTGATCACGTTGCAACTGTTCCATTAGAGAAACGTAGGATATTCAGTGATATTTCTTTGTTCCAGACTATTAAATAATTTGCAATCCGTTTTTGTGACCAGTTTCCTTGCCCTTTGCGCTGCTGCTAGGACGATCCTTCTTTGATGACGTTGATGACGACGCAGCTGCGCTGATGGCCTGCAAATAATATGCATATTTTGATATAAGCAAAATTGTACCAAAGTTGCGTTTACATCATATGAGATCCTTACAATCGAGATTTTCCTCGGGCTCACACGTGGCTTCTGTTTCAGCATAGGTTTTCCATTTCAAATTATATTAATGATATTATTAATATTAATAATGGTCATTAGCATCATATTATCTCAGTTAATTGTTAAAATCCTGATTTTTCTTCTTTCTGACCGCCAGATGCATTGCCATCGGGATATTCTGACTTCATTCCCTATTCATTTGCCCTCCTTGCAAGCTGTGAACTCAATAATAGAATCATAATGGTTGATATAGATGGTTACGATACGCGAGAATGAAATATCCCACTACATGTGAGTAAGAAACAACAGCAATGTATGCATAAAAACTTTGTTTTATTTTTACACGTTATCTTATTTTTAATGAATAATTTTTAAATTGTACGTTTAATCTTAACATTTATTGGAGTAAAACAATCCCACAAAATAAAAATGAATTTCTTGCCGGAAACGTGGTAAAAGTTTCTGAATTTCACAAATTATGACGAACAACTAAGCTAATTATAATAATACATTGTATATCATTCATTGTATGCTGGAAATTCACTCAGAGAAATCTCTAAAAGAGATGTATTTATATATTAGGCATAGGAGTATATATGCTTTAATTATGCAAATATCTCATAAGCTTTACGCACGATTTTAAATAAAGGAAATGACGCGAAAACAATTTAGTCAAGTGTATTCAGAAATAGTTACCACTTTCCCTAGAAAAAACTGTATCGTTGTGTGATTGTATTATAATTATTTTAAAGTATCTTACATTTAAACGTTTCCATTATGGCATACACTAAAATATGTACCAGATTAAGTTCAGTTTATGAATACATAACTAACTATGTATGTACACGTATACAATCACCTAATAATCGTATTTCAAATACCAAGTGTAAATTTAAACCTTTTTTAATTGCAGGCTCTAATTATGAAATGCTGCTAACTGAATATATATAAATATATATATATATGCATGATATATGTATAAATGTTTGGCTGGAATGGAGTCTGTCTTAATGGAATAACAAGTGTGTATAGGAGTGTAAGTCGATAAATAACGAATTTACAAAATGATTAATATTTTTGGTTTTAAGACCGCAACGAATGGTAATTCACATGAAATGTCATAAGGCTGTTGTAACCTTTTTACAGCGCCATTCTATGCTTTTATGTAAAACATTTTGCATGGCCGTACATACTGGTGTAATTATGCAACTGCGCACATTGCACTGATTGATAGGTGTTGTGAATCCAGTGGGTGGACAGTTGGATGAATCTTCTTCTATTGACGTGGAGAACAATGGATGTGACAAATTGTGACAAATGTTGTGATCCGGGACGCCCGGATCCTTATCTAACCATCGTATCTTTTGAATTTGGTCTGATTCTTTTATATATTTTCTTGTTTCTGTCATAGGCTCATCATTTATGTTAAAATCCGAATCACAATTGTGGCAGCCCCCGGCGCCATAGGATGCATGAAATTGCATATTGGATATGCCACAAAAGTTTGGACTCCTCCCTCCACAAGGATCCCGTGGCGACTCACTTTGTCTATCGTCATGGCTGCCATCTCTTGGCTTGGGAGTCTCACTTTCTTCGTAGTCCATGAATGTAGTGGCACAGGATGGCTGGTATATAACCGCGGAAGCGTGGCCGGAACGTCCAGAGTTTAACGGCGTGCCCTGTTCCCAAGTATTTGTGCGTGGATCATATACTTCGACGATGGACAGAAAGTTGTTGCCATCAAAGCCACCGATGGCATACAGTTTGCCATCGAGGGGCGTCAGCGAGAGCGCACTTCGTGCAATTTGAATTGGTGCAACCATATCCCAGACCTCGTTCTCAGTGTCATATCGCTCTACAGTGGCTAATTGTCGTGTACCATCAAATCCACCCACGACGTAAATGTACCGATTAATAGCTGCAACACCTAAAATTAAAACATATGCGTTTTAGATAATCTTAGACAAAAAACAAGTAATAAATGTATTAGAAAATATATTGACATAATTGTAAAAATTAACTATTTAGTATAAATATATTGTGATAGGCTTTAGAATTAATTGTAAAAATTAACTACATAGTATAAATATATTGCGAGCCTTTAGAATTATTTAAAGTAAACTGGTATTGCTGACTCCTAAGGTTCTTGCAGAGTCGAAAGACGAGTTAAGAGATTATATTCAAGATTGATAGTACATACTATGAGCGCATATACATATGTATGTTAATTAACATTTAATTAGGAATAAAACTTTTGTTTTAACCATATGCCAGCAAAAAATTTTATTTGTAAGATTTGTTTGACTATAGATAAAAAAAAATTAATATCAAAATTTGACAAAAAACAGAAATGTATCAACATAAATTCTGATGTAGTTTTAATACAAACAAGCTTATCAGCGTAATAAAAGTTGGTTTATCACAAGAAGTAAATTTTGTATTTCTAGTCTGATAAGTTTTACCTGCTCCGCTGCGGCCAGTTTTTAATGCGGGTAAGTAGCTCCATTCATTGTTTTCCGGATGATAGCATTCCACGCTTGCCAAACGTTCGTTGCCGTCAAAGCCACCAATCGCATAAAGCAGGCGATTAACCACTACAACGCCAACACCCAAACGCTTGGAATGCATTGGCTGGACAAGTGTCCACCGATCCTGATCAGGGTCATAGCTGAAAATGCAAAATGGATTAATATAGAAAGGCATTTTGCTTAAGATTAAATACGTACTACTCAACAGTGTTGTGATATTCCATGCCTGCCGAACCACCCACAGCATACATTAACTCATCCATGACGGCGACGCCAACGCGATGTCGTGGTACAGACATTGGCGAACAGGGGCGCCATGTCTCACTTATGGCACTGTAGCGATCCACCCAATCCGAATCATACGACGAACCAATGTTGTTGTTGCGTCCGCCTACTGCATAGAATTTGCCCTTAAGAAATGCAGCACCCAGACCGGAACGTGGAATGCGCAGGTTTGGTAATGTGGTCCAGGTCTTATCGTCAACATTATAGGCCTCTAATATGTCCAACGAGTGTCGAAAAAAGCCGCCAGCGACGAATATCATGCGCGTTGTATTTGGTGTGCGCTCTTTAACACCAGGACACTTGTGCAACGTTAAATCCTTAAAGATCTTGGCTAAGTATTCGCGACAGGCCGGAACTTTGCGCAGCACGTCACAGTTTTTCATCTGCTCCTTAAGAAAGTTGGGCGTCAGAAATTGGCAACGAACGGCGCCAAGAATATGCTCCATCTTGCAATGCCGATTATCCTCATCGTACTTCACCCACTTCAAAACAGCATTGTACACCTCACGCTCCTCTTGTACGTTCAGTTCATCCCGTCTGATAAGAGCTATTAGTTGATAGGCGGACAATTGCAGGAACTCTTCCTCCTGGCACACCTGTGACCATTAAAATAATTACAATAAACATAACGATTGTTTTCAAAACAATACAACATACTTGCATAAAGTGACGTTCAATAAAGTAGTTTGCCTTCTTCTGCAGCTCGACACAACTATGTTGCTCGGCGAAATTGGCAATACCGATGGCGTTAGTTGGGTCCAACTGACGCTCCAGGAAGGCACAGCAGGCATCGATAACATTTTGCACTTGGAACATTGTCGCCGCGGGCAAAAGCTGGCAGACAGTTACCTCGGTCACACGTATTTGTCCAGTGTACATAAAGTAAAGGATTCTTGCCATTGCCGTGGGGCACACCTATGAAAACGGATTACGTAAACTGTTCATCTATATATTATGGCAACAAATTGGGAAGCATAGCTGCTCTACACTTACCCCTTGGAGTTGCACACGAGACATCTCAGATTCCTTAAGCCCGCCAGTAAACATGGCTTTAAAGTACGGCGATGCAGCAGATAATACGACTTTGTGGGCGGGAAACAGCTCCTTCTTCACCTCAAGCACAACGTCTGTTAGCATATGATGCGAACGCATCATGAACATCATTTTCAGTGCTTCCTTTGCATAGTTCGACATGCAAAAGGTCATGTCATCATCTGTCGCATCGTGATCATCTATGGCACGCGTCGTGTCGAAGCGTCCACACGACGTGTCGAAGCGCCCACACGAGGATGAAAGGGAACAACTGTTAGATTGTTCGTTCATCGCAATGTCTGTATGAAAATATATAAATATATATAAAATGCTTAGTCAGTTTTATGATACGCCACATTAAATAATGCCTTTGGGGTAAGTAGAAGACAGCAACCGCTAATACCCTATACACATAAACATCTGATAGTAAACACAGAAAAAAAAATAATTTTTTTAATTTTTGTTTTTTCTTTAATAGCCGCTATAATCCAATCTGGTTTCACGTTTATCTGTCACCAAAGTTACTCTGCAGGGGGGAATTAGACTGTTATTTTTGAGATTCGATTCGAATCTAACCGGGGTACTTTTGTTTTTCTTGAGTTATAAATTTTTAGCAACTTTTATGCACAGTTTTGAAATTTTATATACACATATAGATTGTCTTGTTACAAATTTATTCTGTCAGTTTTATAAAGATCGTATAATTACCATAGAAAATATACTATGAATTGGTGACAAATTCACTATCATTAATATGAAAATCAAATTCAACAGCTTTGTAAACTTGTTCAAGGTAGACCAATTTAAATACCTCCTTTCGAGTGGTATGTAAATATATATATTAAATGCATCTGGTTTTTATTTAATGAAGGGTGTACAAAAATCGAATACTAAGTAATGAATGAATTGCAACATTTCTTTTTGCCACTCATGCGATTCTAATAAGCAAACTCGATTTACTACTTATGTGCGCAGTCATGCTCATTGGGTATATTTGTAGGTAACAATACAAATGAGAAAGAGCATACGAACGGGTTGTTGATTAATGTTCCCTTTATTGAGAATCCGCATATAATTCATAAAATCAGTTAGTTTGTAGGACTGTGCGATAAGACTAGCAGGTACGTGCAAAGTCCAATCACAACAAACATGAAACACAAAAATAATATATGTATTGTAAATATTCTATACACTTTAATTTTAAATTTTAACTTCGTTATTTTTTTTTATCAACAAAACGAAAGCAGACAATCAGTAGTGGACATGAACCATCACGCTCTTTAAGAATGAAAAAAAACGTACACAATCTAAATTAAGCTGACTGAAAGCTCGTCCACCTCCGATCGTGCGTATGACCGAATCCAACTGAACCAATTTCTGCGATGTCGTCTACACTCTAGGTAAAACCTCCACAAAGCAGGTTGAGGTAGCGTCGTTCGCAAATATGAAACCCGAAACGACAACGATATTTATTGAAAAATAAATGTAAACCAACTTGGTTAGAAGACAGAGTGCAATGTCATGCTTGTAGCAGAGCCAATTTATCAGGGGATACTTAAGCACTCTTACAGCAAAGAACACGCTGTAAATATATCAATGACTTTAAAATATATCAATATATTCTTGTCAAAAAAAGAAAAACAAAAATGTATTTGCAAGATTTCTCAATTTATGAACTGAGTATGGAATTATATACTATTTATGACTCAATTCAACAGTTCAAAATATCTGAATTTAGTTCAGACAGACATTGTTTTATTGAATCCACTGTTGACACTGATCAAGAGTATACATATACTCATTCAATGGAATATATATACTTCATATAGAGTATATTATATAGAAATGAAAAATAACCAATTAAGTTTTTGTAGGAATGATTAGACTTTAGATTTTGTTTGGTTATCATTGCAATTTTGTAAGCATCTACGTGAGGGTATTAAATGTTCGTCTTATTGTTTTCTTGCTTCTTTTCATATGTAAACAGCACCAGGAATAATATTTGTAGCTGTCAAGCGACAGTTTTTACGATTCGGATCTAAAAACTTCATCTATTTTCGTCTAAGACGCTTTTTGGACGTCTGAAACATTCACAACGTTTCTATGGAATACATTTCATACCGCAATTTATGTTTAAAGGAATATTTTTGTTTCAAAAATTAAAATTTAAAAAAAAAAACTCTAAACTTTAAAAGCAAGTGAAACTTTATAGATCAATACAGTAAAATCAAAAAAGTTTTGCATATAAAACTAATTTTTGACTTGGTCAGATTGTACAAATCCTAATTATAAATGTTGAGTTTTATTTTGATATCTTGAAAAAACAAATTTTTGCATACAATCACTTTTGGACCGATTTTTCCTATGGGAGCTATAAAATATGGTGGTCCGATTTTTCGGATCATAGGTCTACATCGGTATGCCAAGTTTGGTTTTGATATCTTGAAAAACATTTGTTTGGACCGATCGTTCCCATGGCAGCTATACGATATAGTGGTCCGATCTGGCCAATTTTTACATACAAACTACCTGCTATTTCAAAATGCATCTGTGCCTAGTTTCATTAGGAAAGCTCAAAGATGAATACCAAAAATTGGTTATAAAATCGTAGATTGGATAAGATGGCATTTTTGTATCTTACTCTTTTCTAAGAACAACATTTATCTGTGTATTTAATTTTTTTTTTGAAAATCTTTTTTTTGTACATATAATGCTTCTTGCAATCAAACATATGTAAATGCTCTTTACCAGGGTCTTATAATGAACTCCAGACTGCATAAAGAAATAGTTAAAAACATCTCAAAAATACATACTGCAAATGTATACATAAGATTCACGTATAAATTATGTATAAGGGTTTGGGGTAAAGTGACGTGCTTCGGAATGACGCTGCATAAAAGTGCGCCTATCTTGGGCGCAGGGAGTTCCCTTCACGTTTATTTTGCGATAAATACAAAAGCAATGAGAGAAATACTGTCAAATCATGATGAGAAGGCATAAACTCACACATGCTCATTCAAAATATACACACATATATATGTATATACATAAACGAAAATGTGAAAGACACAAAACGTAATCAAATGTGTGTATGTGAGAGAAGTTTTGTTATTGTTAAAATAAAGATATATTTTTGTAGTATTATTGCGATTGTGTGCATACTAACAACTTGTTGATTTTTTGGATGAAATTTAATGAGCAACAAAGAAGACACACTTTGTGAATGAATATGCACATAAATAAGCGTATACAGTTGTACATTTGTATCTAATGAATTTACGTAGCGTGTACATAAATATTGAGATTAAAAAGAAAATATTACTATCACGTGTACACACAAATGACAAAGTATCAGAGTATGTGTGTCAAACAGCTGATAAATTGGGCAATGCGATTTGGGTATTTTTTCAATTTTTGTTTTTGGGATTTTGCTGGACCAGGATGTTAGCCACTTAAGACGATTCGTTCACATAAACTTCAAAACAATTATGTTTATCACTGGATTGTCTTATTACCATGAATTAGTTCACAAAACTTTCGTAAAATTCCTTTATTCTTTTGTATCACTCACAACCGCAAAAGTGAACAGCTATTGACTAAAGAGTAGTAGCGTTGCCAGACAACTTACAACATTGTGGATATTCTTTCAGCTGTGAGAAAAAAAATATAAAATTAGAAATGGTATTCCCTGTGGAGTGTTCACAAATAAATGGAAAGACGTCCAAAGTCCATACAAAAACTGTTAAACTTTAAAATATAATATCCCCATAAATTATTTTATAGAGAGACCACGTAGAACTATGATTTTTCTTCAAAAACACGAGTAAAAATTCGAGGCAATGATTAATATTAAAACAAATTGACATTTTCGTAAATCCACTATATCTGTACTTATGCGGAGACAGCACGTAGAGCTAAGCTTTTGGTTTCAAAAGACACACGGAAAAAATCAGGGATCTGAGAAATATGGGCGCACCTTGAACTTTATGTCGAATTTATTGTTAAAATAGTAAATAAAAGTCGGGTAAATCTACTATACCCGTACTTATACGGAAACAGCACGTAGAGCTATGCTTTTGGTCTCAAAAAACACGCGGAAAAAATCAGGGATCTGAGAAATATGGGCGCACCTTGAACTTTTTGTCGAATTTATTGTTAAAATAGTAACTAAAAGCCGTCCCATACAAGCGCAATCCGATAGCCGATACATAAATTGGACATAAGCATTAACAAAAGAGTATACATAGACCCGCCGCCCCATAGAAGAAAAATGGATACCCCGAAATTGCATCATAGGTCCATTTTGCACTGCGGGTTTCGTCGGGTGTTTCTTACGCTCTTGTCACGTGAGAGAACTCAAAGTTCCATAGCGGACCTTTAATGGTGGAGAGAGAGAGAGAGTGAGAGAGCAGCTTGTGAACAGGAGGCGACACTCATTTTCAAGTACATTGAGCGAAAAAGTTGGGTACATTCCATCGACACAATAAGCGTTGATGCGCCAAGACAATATAAGCCGCCCAAATTACTGAAACTTGAACGCGAACTTAGTATTTAGCATTTATTTAGGATCTGACAACGAAAAATTAATTATCTTTTATTTTAAACTTATCAGTTAATGCAGAATGTTTGTATTACAATAATACATGCATATGGGCTCACAAATATATGTGTTGCTTTTCTTTTTGAGCAGTGTATGCGAGAGAACTGCTCTCCCATTTTGGTGGTGCTCTTTGTGTCGATGTATACTTTTGCGCGAACTGAAAGAATTTAATAACTACGCACGAAATACTCTTTACTATTGACTCAACATAAAAATGATTAGAATTTGTATTTAAATGAATAGATTCATAATTATTCCCACATTTATAGTATAATACAACATATTGATGTTTTATTTTTAAATCAAGTAAGCAAATACTCAAAATATTACTATAGAATCTCATTCAAATTTGCAGGGTATGCCAACATTGACTAATAATATTTTGTGGGCACTAGAGCTGTTGTCGATTTTTAATTCATTACATTTCAATTATAAATATAATAGATATATTATAATACATATATGTACTTTCATCTTAATAAAATTTATAAAAATAAATTTAATTTATTAAATGGCAATTAAATGCCAAAATCATCCTTATGCCTGTTTAATACAAATACACAATTTATATGTAAATGTTGAGATAGGTCACGTGAACATTGAAATTACAAACATACACTTATATGTATGTATGTACATGCATGTGTGTGCTCAGGCTGAACAATTTTGCTACGGACCCGCCATAGATCACATAACATTGCCAGGCCCATGTGTATATGTATATTTATGAATATATGTGCATGCTATAGCTATGCATATATATTTTTGTGTATACTGTATGGGCATTCAAAGGTCTTAAAACGAAATTCAAAACAAGTACAATTTCTTTAAGAATTGAAAATCGACAACAGCTCTAGTGCCCACAAAATATTATTAGTCAATGTTGGCATACCCTGCAAATTTGAATGAGATTCTATAGTAATATTTTGAGTATTTGCTTACTTGATTTAAAAATAAAACATCAATATGTTGTATTATACTATAAATGTGGGAATAATTATGAATCTATTCATTTAAATACAAATTCTAATCATTTTTATGTTGAGTCAATAGTAAAGAGTATTTCGTGCGTAGTTATTAAATTCTTTCAGTTCGCGCAAAAGTATACATCGACACAAAGAGCACCACCAAAATGGAAGAGCAGTTCTCTCGCATACACTGCTCAAAAAGAAAAGCAACACATATATTTGTGAGCCCATATGCATGTATTATTGTAATACAAACATTCTGCATTAACTGATAAGTTTAAAATAAAAGATAATTAATTTTTCGTTGTCAGATCCTAAATAAATGCTAAATACTAAGTTCGCGTTCAAGTTTCAGTAATTTGGGCGGCTTATATTGTCTTGGCGCATCAACGCTTATTGTGTCGATGGAATGTACCCAACTTTTTCGCTCAATGTACTTGAAAATGAGTGTCGCCTCCTGTCCACAAGCTGCTCTCTCACTCTCTCTCTCTCCACCATTAAAGGTCCGCTATGGAACTTTGAGTTCTCTCACGTGACAAGAGCGTAAGAAACACCCGACGAAACCCGAAGTGTAAAATGGACCTATGATGCAATTTCGGGGTATCCATTTTCCTTCTATGGGGCGGCGGGTCTATGTATACTCTTTTGTTAATGACATAAGCTAATAAGCTGTCAGCTGTTATGTTATGTCGTAACAGAGTAGTGTTGGTATATAAACAATCGAACAGTGCTGGAAAATATCATTAGATGTTTGGAACTGCCAACTAACTCCAATTTTTGGCGGGCAAATTTAAATTACAAGCAAAATTTATTTAGTAAAATTTATATAAAAGTCAATATATAATAAAAATATTTTTATTAACATTAGTTGCTATAAAAGTTGAATACCAAAACACTATTAATAACTAAAATAAAATTTTCTTTTTGTATCAGCCCCAAAAAGAAATACGCGATTTTGTTAAGTCTACTACAAACAATAAATTCGACAAATTAAAGTAATATAAATATTTATTTATATTATATTTATATTTGTATGTACGTATATAATTTAACATATAATTTTTACAAAATCGAAAACTAACAAAATTCATACATTAAAAGGCAGAAATGAGACACAATTTTGATGCAAGTGCAGCATTTTTTGCCTAAGGGTGGAAAAAAGATGTCATTAATATAAATTCATATGTATGTATGTATGTGTTTGTGTTTCTATACACAAATATATATAATAATATATATATGTATGTTCATACACGTAAATAAGGCCAGACGCATTTGTATGTGTGAGGGAATTTTCAATATCAACGGAACATGTGTCGAGCTTTTCGGCTGCGCCCAGAAAGAATCGCTGCATCATAATAATGAAACGTTTGCCATCTCACCACCTAAGCGGCAACGTTTTTAGGGCAACAACTTTACTCCAGCGAATGCTTCAGCGCGCAACGCCAAGGCATGGTCGTACGCCCAGCCTAAGAGCTTCAAATTGGCGCATACAAGTCGCTGTTGAAGAAACCCACAACGCCACGCAAGGCAAGAGAGCAGCATTTTGTGAAACTTTACGATTGGGATTTCTATTTGCAAACTTACATAAATCTAGATTCGTTTGCAGCAAGTACAACTGCCGATCCCTTTTTGGAAAGACCATGTATCTGGATGAGCAAGCCGTGGAGCGGCACCAGGTGGTGAAAGCACTGATGTTGGCAAGCTGTTCAACGAGGTGCGCAACAAGGGATTGTCCCTTGCACCCACCAAAGAGATGCAATCAATGAACTATTTGACCACGTTTCGTCTGGAGACGTTGCGTCGCGTTGCCGTTCTTTAGCGTGCAAATGCGGTTGCCCTGCTCCAAGGTAGCCTTCTATGTTCAAAAGCAGGCGCTGCGCATACGCAGTGATCGCAATTTACATCTGGACGTTGTCATGCAGCGCAACATACTGGAGCTGCTGCTTTGTTTTAATCCGGTCGGTAAATTTAGCAAGGTCTACACACTGACCGAGGAGTATGCGGGCACTATCAAAAGGTATATGCTTCAGAAGATTCTCTTTTTGCTGCTGTTCCTCGATCAGGCCAAACAGCGTCGAATGGGCTTGAACATTTCTTGATGAGTTCGATTATGCCTGCAAAAATCTGGCCGCGAATCTGCGCGATGGCTCCTGTCTGTCCACAAGCTGCTCTCTCACTCTCTCTTTCTCTCTCCACCACCACAGATTCTCTAACGAATTTTCAGTTCTCTTACGTAAAAAACACCCGACGAAACCCGAAGTGAAAAATGGACCCATGATGAAAGCATTTGACTTAAATTTTTCTACTCGTGTGTTTTTGCTGTTAGGTATGGGACTTGGGCTGTAATGGTGGATTTTCATTGGTAGATGCGTTTGCCAATCACATTGAAGCTCGCCTGACTCACGTTCAAGTCACGATTGAGAGAGACTAGGTTACGCCACGCGCACGACCGTTATGTTCCGTTATATTGTGTCGCAGTCGTGTGACGTCACTTTTTACCAAAGACAGCGCAATAGACTCACAGTGTATTTCAATAGGCACTTTTTTTAGTTAATCGACGGCTGCTGCTGATTGGGGGATCTGGTTTGGAAGGGACATACCTCCGACTTCTACATTTTCCATACATTATCTGCAATAACTTGCTAAAGTCTGAAATTGTTGAAATATTTGTATCTTTTATGTCGTTACCTATGGTTCTCTATATCGTGCGTTCAAGTCCTATGCTATTTGCCAAAGAGAATGTATAAAAGGAAGAGTGTAAATTGGGCTCGGAGGTTTTTTCTCAAAATACCCAGTGGTTTTACGGGTGGGCCCGGTCCTAGCGATATGCCTAGGCTGCTCGGCCGGGTACCCAACCGCAACCTAGCCTTTTTCTATGTATTTTTCCTTTGCCGTTTTACATGTAGATGTCATTGCGCGGGCATCGATGCCCGCTATGCAACCGTACGAAGTAGATCGCGGACCTGGCGATCCGCAACCGCACCAGCTAGGCCGCGGACTAACTTTTTGCCACATAGGGCGGGAATAATTAAAAATAAATAAAAGAAAATTAAAATTATTATATTTCTTTTTTTTTTATTTTACTACTTATTGCTATTCATTATTATTTTAAATCGTTTCTTCGGCGTATCACCCGCTTTTTTTGAAGCTGCATTGCCTTTCGCAAAAGGCTTTCAGGCGCCTCTTCCTCGCCCATTGCAATCGACTCTGAAAATAAATAAAAAGAAAAAAGGTTTTAGCTAAACACATATATTTATGTTAGTTTCCATTTGTACTTACCGATTATGACACTATAAAAGTGCTCCAAAGTTTTTAGGGCTTCATTGCCAAGAACGCCATCTACATTGAAATTCATGGCCACATCATCTACAAAAATGTTTTTTATATTCGCTACGGTGCCGCCGGGATGCAATATACTATGCATGACCTTGATCTGTTACGAAAAATTCGCTGTATTAGTAAATATAATAATAGTTTTCAATTAAATAGTTAACATACATATGTGAGCCTTTGCCTATGGTCTCATTCAGCTTGTGCAGATCTTCTTTGTTGCTCACAGGGAAAAGTTTTTTGAGAGTCTGGTGTTTTTTGCCCCTCTCCAGCACCCGGCCAATCATTATTTTGAGCTCGTCCACTTCCACGAGCACACCCTCCAACATACGCGCGTTTTCCCTCTTTATTTCCCAAACCTGTTGGGTGATTTTATTTTCATTGCGTCTAACAGTAGAAATAAAGATAGTTAATTATATTAATTGCCAAAAGAGATACAATTTAAAAAACAAACCTTTTAAATCAGCAAGGCGCTCCTCCCATTGCTCGCACTTTGAGCAATTCTCCTTGTCTGTAAATATTATAACTAAAGGTTTTATATATACTTAAAAGTGATTATTGACACTTACCCTTCATACAAGAGTTCCATTTTTTGAACTTACTGGGACTTGGGCCGTTCGAAGATAAGTCTGTAAAATAATTGATAATTATATTAAAAAAACGATAGAGGAAAATATTGGTAATACTTTAACTTAGTTATATATATTTAGTTTAACAAAAAGGTATTAAGAATTAATAAAAATGTAGCATTGGCATAACTGCAAATCTATTTTTGTAAGGAATACAAACACCCTTACATTCTAAATATTCTAAGGGAAATCTTTTTTCTGTCTCTAATTCATTTTTATCCACAATATATATACCTAAACTTGTTGAATCTAAAGGCTCCTCATACATACTATAAGCGCTTGCATATTTTTGATCTAAGAAAAATCCCTCATCAGAAAATTATGTAACTAATAATGGAACATATTCTTTAATAAAGCAACAGTTGTTTGGATGCTTGGAGCTTAACGTGCACCCTCGAAAAAAGTTTCTCTTTCGTACAATTCTGGGTTGTGTATCATTAATTGGTGCTGAAATTGTTTCCTCATTGACTTTTCTATGAATCTGCTCCAAAATTTTACTAGGCTTGTTTATCATTTTTTTTAAATTTTGCTGGTAATTCTGAAAAGAATACAAGGACCCCGAAGTGGGGTCACCTACATTTTCTATACTTTCTTTTAAGTGCAAAAGACTATGCACATTATAAGTAACGCTATTTTCGCCAAATAAATTGGGAAAGTTCGAAACAAAGAGGTTAAGCATGGATTGAGCGTTTGAAAGATTAGATGCTCGCAACATTGGGAGGCATACGATTCGATATCCACAGTTGAGCAACAAAAACAAATAATAAAGATGCTCATGAATCTCGCCATGAAAAGCTATAACTCCTGTATATAAAAGAAACTGTCTGAACTTTATAGCTTTCCAATGGTATATATCATCTAATGATCTGGGTTTTAGAGCAAACTCTTTGGGAATGAAGGAAGCTTTTGCGACCAATTTGTCAGAAATATTTTTTTTATTTTCGTTTGAAAGCTTATAATGAACTTTATTCTTTACAAGCCTAACGAGAAACTTACGCATTACACCCAAATCAATAAGGTGCATGCAGTCCAAGGGAATTTGTTTGACCATATCTACCTTTAATTTTTCTAGAACTGATTTTTCCTTAACATAGGCTAATTGATGATGATTTGGATATTTTCGGCTAGCAAAATCTGCGTCAGTAATTAAAATTCCCGAGGTAGTGCTATACGTCAAAGTCCCATCTATCTTATTCCCTAAGACGCGATGTATGTCCAGAAGTCCCGCCAATGAAAGCTCTTGCTGGAGCATCGCAGACAACAGCCCTTATTTCAACTTGAATGTTTTCTGCTTCTACTTGCAGCCCGTTGTTCATAATATCTAAACATTCTGAGGAAAATTTGAAAATATATACACATGTGCCTGGCAATGTTAGCGACAATCTGTGACATATAAATGTATGTTTGCAATTTGTGTATTTGTATTAAACAGGCCTAAGGATGATTTTGGCATTTAATTTCATTTAATTGTACCGATTTAATGTTATAAATCGGAAGAAAATTCGAGCGGCAATTTATAATTTTGCATTAAATTTAAATTATAAATATAATAGATATATTATAATATACATATGTATGTAGATACATAGTTATGGCCATCAGCTGATTAGGCCTAAGAAAAGCAGAGATGGAAAAAAGGTTAAATAGTGTTGCGTAATGGGAAAAAAGGCAAAGGGAAATTTGGTGCTCAGAAGGGCAGTCAGCGGTCAAAAGGCCGTTGATCTCAAATAGGACCGAGAGTAGTAGAACTGTGTAAAGGAAAGATAATGAGAGATCAGTTAGAAAGCTGAAGTGCGATCGTACAGAAAGTACACAAAAAAAAGAAAAAATTAAAAGTTAAAGTTGATACAATAAAAAAATTTAAACGTAACAATAAAATCATTGAGAACAGAAATTAAAATTAAATCTTCGTAACATAAAAAATTAAATAAAACGATAAGGAAAAGTGATAAGTTGGACCGGCAAAAATAATTAGGTAAGTGGGGAAGTGATGGTCTTAAGCCACAGTAAGAATTTTTTTTCTGGGGGTTAAACTATTTTTTTACTATAGAGCCGGCCACCAACAAATAGGCCAGGTCGACCAAGAGGCAGGTCTGGCCAATATTTTTTTTTATAGCCCTGTCTTACGATATTTGATGCCACATTGGTATTGGCACACATACATACGAACCCCGACCGCCCCGCCGCCAAAGCGAATCTTATATTGCCACCCAAAATACCAACACGCCTACCGAGAGGCAGCAGCAATTGCGGCAGTTAGCTGTTCTTCGTTATAGATATACATATATGTTTTTTTTAAATTTATTATTTGCTAAAATTTTTAGTTTTTTTGTAAATTTATTTATATTTCATTTTAATCATCATTTTTTCTTCCGCAACCATCTTTATTGATTTATTTAATTATTTATTCATTTAATTATCTTGTTTATTATTTATTTATTTCTATGTTTATTATTTAATTATTTATTTATTTATTATTTTTTTTAATTTTTGTCATAGTGATCGTTTAATTTTTTTTTGAGGTTGTACGCATACATTGCACCTGTTCCTTTTATATATCTTATTCTAAAGAGCTCTTTAGGTAGGCTAGAATTTATTATCAAGGAAAAACAACAACAAGGGAAAAAGAAAAAAAATATATTAAATATAAAGTAATACGTAAATAAATTGTGTAGGATATGTTTGTGTGAAGAAACTTTTTTAAGGCGGAAGGACGGGGAAATTATCAGTAGCATGGCGGAGTGAGCTTCGGCTACGTTAATATAGGGGCAGCAGAAAATTAGCCAACTGCTGCTATGGATGGGAGGGAGGCGCAGGAGGGCATGACAACGAAGTCCATCCCAACAAAGCATCCCAAGCTTAAGTGATATATTGTGTGACTGTGTTGTTTAGTATCGTACTTTGAATTTGAATTTAAATTCAAATTCAAATTCAAATTGTGCAGTTCTCAGTGTTGTCAAACGTAGAGTCCGTGTATTTGTGAGTTCTATGTTTTATTGTTACGTGTGTGTGGACAGAGTTAAGTAAGTCAAACAATATACAGTATATTTTGGTATATTTTAGTTCTAAAGATATGAAAATTTATTGTTTGAACACTATTTACAATACCATACTATTTTACAACACTATTTTGCAATTTTGCAAAAGATTTTGTAGTCACGGGTCTGGAGTTACATCCCTAGAATCTTGCGAACGATGCCCATGCGAAAGTTAGTTATGATGTTAATGTCGACACAAACGCATCTCTCTTTATCTTATCTACATGTGTATTTATTTTGTTAAAAAATATAGAATCAAATTTGTGAATATATAGAAAATAATATATGTATGTACTTTTGAAAAAAGCTAATTAAAATTTGAAGTGTGCAGTGAAAACAGTTTATCGGCATATCTTAACAAAATATAAACAGACAACAACAAGGGTGAGTATAAAAAAAGGAAAATTAAACATATTTATTTCGTTTTCACATGTTGTATCAATAAACAAAATTCACAAGCAACCTGCTGTTTTTTGTTTACTTTAGCATTTAAGTTTCAGTTTGTTAATACATTATTTTGTTTGATTGAAATTAAAAATAAAGAAAAGTTTAAAATGAAAATACGAATACGAATTTATTGGAAGCAATTGTTATTATTATTATCCAATTTTTATCACTTTTTATTTGAATTAATTGTGTATGGGAGTTGACTGGTCGCTTAAATATACATTCATATATGTACTTTGCCCATAACCTCAGTCGGATAATTGAAAACTTGGCTCAAAGCGCCTGATTCTCTTATCTATCACTGAATGATAACAAATGCCGTACAATTTTTCCGGTTTTGTCGGAAATTGCAGTTAATGTAGTTTTAATTGATATATTTATATTTTCTTAGTAAGTGATATATATATTGTCATTGAAATTTTTTTAAAATTACTGTCATCAAATATCAGCTCATTTGACCAAGTAAATATTAAAGAGATATCAGTGTTAAAATGAACAAAGTGCGAGAATCAACGTTTATGCCTTTATTATACCCTTGCAAAAGGGTATTATAATTTTGTCTCGAATAAGGAGACGTCAACGACCACATAAAGTATATATATTCTTGATCAGGAAGACGAGCTGAGTCGATATGCCCGTCCGTCCGTCTGTCTGTCGGACGGATAAAGTTTGTTATTGTAAGTAGTTTGTATGTCAAAATCAGCCCCATCGGACCACTATATCACATAGCTATGGAGGAAAAAGCGAAGAAAACAGAAACAACATTGTGTGTATATTCTTTGTGCATTTTGTTTTTTGTTGTCTTGTTACCGAGCTGAGATCTCGCACGAACCCCCAACTGTGTATGCAAGTGCATTTTTGTAAATCCTCTTGGCAACAAGCAACGAGCAACGAACAACGACAGCAAAACAGAACGAGCAAACGTTGTTGTATGGCGACTCACTGAAAATTATTTCACAACCAAGTGTTCAAGTTGTCCTTTACACAGAAACTTAATTTGCTGTTGTTGGTCTATTAAAACCTAGCACTCGATCGACTCACGACTTAACGACTCACACAGCAATGAGGTTGGAGCAAAGTACTTTCTTTAATAAAACATCATAGACATTTTGGTTGGGGAAGATGGAGATTAATATTTGCGTTAGCTTTTTGGTGGCTGTATGAACATCCCGTGAGACATTTTCTCAACGGATGCTTATACAATATGATTAGGATTTTTGCTTGTTTATGTTACTATTATTGTGCCTGTTGCTTATGTATTGCTTGTATGCTATGACATTTTTATGACATTCTTATGTTTCCAAGTGAGA